>JAHVAK010000016.1:15471536-15600966 GCA_019845155.1 Luehdorfia chinensis
TAATTTAATTTTTGTGTGTGTGGTAGCGGCATAAGAGAATCTACCACCCATCTCATCCCGAGGGTGTCGTAAAAGTCGACAGAGGGAAATGAAAACCAGCAGCGTCTTCCTGGAACATCAAAATAAACAAACTGCGGTTGCAATCTCGCCTGCCAAGCCTGTCAACTCCCCCCAAAATGAGAGTTGCAACACAACGGCCCCTAGTCCCCGGCGGCTCCGCTAGTCCTGGCTACGGTAGCGGTCATGGTAACGGCGGGGCAGGGGGTGCGAAGAATCTCCGGAGGAGGAGATCTTGCTACCACCACCGACGACTGGACCTGGCAACATTCAACGCACGCACGCTGAGGACCGACGAGAAGATCTTGGAGCTGGAAGAGGAGGTGAGCAAGTTACGTTGGGATATTATAGGATTATCTGAAGTCCGAAGACAGGGGGAGGACACGGTAATCCTTGGATCCGGTAACTTGTTCTACCACCGGGAGGGCGACCATCTGTCCCAAGGAGGTGTCGGGTTTATCGTCCACAAGTCTCATTAACAACGTTGTCAAGTTAATCAGAATCAGGCGTTACTTTGCAGAAATCCATTATAATGAAGGAAAGTAAGTTACTTTGCTAAGATCCGCATGCAAAATATGAAAATGGTGTATATTACCTAGTTTTTTGAAGAGCACCGCCCGCCCTCCTCAGTAGCGTGCACAAGCAAACTAACACCGCCACCAGGAACCGCCACCAGGTATCCTCCACCAACCACTACAATACTACCACTAGATAATTTACACCACTGAAGTCGAGAACACGACACGTGTTTCGCCCCAAAACGAGGCGTTATCAAGCGTCATAGACCCTACGACAGACGGCCGCCGAGTGAGCGGCGCCGTCAAAGAGCTGCCTATTTATACTATAGGTGACGCAAACGGCCCCCACCAACGACATTGCGATTACAATATCGTGATAGCGACCGCTTGCTCACACAATCCACCACCCGAATTACATATTTGCGACAAGGGACTTCGGCTGTGTGTGCTGGAACAATTAGAAATAATAAAAAATAAAAATAATAACATTGCACTGCTGAATGAACAAACGTCTCGAATTCACCACTTTTAAATGTCTTTAAATCGAGTACTTAAAGTAGAGTCTTAAAGTCAGTTCGGTCGCAAACGGCTGCTTATGTAATTCGGGTGGTGGATTGTGTGAGCAAGCGGTCGCTGTTGCGGTGGCGGTGTTAGTTTGCTTGTGCACCCTACTGAGGAAGGGCGGGCGGTGCTATTCAAATACTAGGTAATATACACCATTTTCACATTTTGCATGCGGATCATAGCAAAGTAACTTACTTTCCTTCAACGTTGTCAAGATCGGGAGTGCGTCGACTAGGGATGCGTACCTTATACTCAGAATAACCAAACGGTATTTGATGAAGGTCATACAGGTATACGCACCTACCTCGGCACATCCTGATGATGAGGTGGAGGTAATGTATGAGGACATATCAAGTGCCATACATTCCTCCAAAACTCACTACACGGTGTGTTGATGGGACACTTTAACGCGAAGCTGGGCATGAAAAAAGACGATGAGCTGGTAGTGGGGCAATTTGGAATAGGGCAACGGAACCAAAGGGGCCAACAGCTGGCTGAATTTATGGAGAAGGAAAGACTCTTTATGATGAACTCCTTCTTTCAAAACCGGCCCCACAGAAACTGGACCTGGATGAGCCTGGACGGTTCCACCAAAAATGAGATCGACTTCATTATGACGACCGAACCACAGCTGTTCAATGATGTCTCTGTGATCACTGGGGTGAAAACCGGCAGTGATAACCGAATGGTAAGAGGCACATTGAACCTGAACGTAAAGCTGGAGAGGTCGCGTCTGGTGAAGTCCACGCTCCGTCCATCTCGTGCCCTTATCCAAAACCCCCAAAGCTTCCAGCTCGAATTGCAAAATCGTTTTCAATGCCTGGAAGATTGCGTTACAGTGGACAGTATGAACGAGAGGCTCGTGGAAACTGCCCATGCGATGCGGGAAAAGTTTTGCAAGACCCACCACACAAAAATAAACCAGAAACTCTCCGACCACACTCTCAATCTCATGGAGGCTAGGCGAGAAATGAGGCTGCAGTCCTCAACTGATGCGTCAGCATATCGGCAACTGAACAGGCAGATCTCCAAATGTATGCGGCGAGACCTTCGCGACTTCAATACAGCTCGTATTGAGGAAGCGATAGAGCGAAACCAAGGCTCCAAGGTTTTTGCCAGGGATCTGTCTGCCGGAAAGAGCCAACTGACTCAGTTGATGACCGATAGCGGTGGCGTCATTTCCGCTAGAGCAGAGATTTTGAGTGAGATCGAGAGATTTTATGGGCAGCTGTACACATCGTCGTTGGAGCCACACACTAGTTTAAGTAACGACCCAAGAGCAAATCTCGTCCGCCACTATTCCAATGATTTCCCGGACGTCAGTCTGAGCGAGATTAGTATGGCTCTCAAACAGCTTAAGAATGGCAAGGCCTCGGGTGAGGATGGAATCACAGCGGAGCTTCTGAAAGCTGGTGGAAAACCGATACTAGTAGTCCTTTAGAAGCTCTTTAATTCCGCCATCCGGGGCGGCGCTACACCGGAAGCTAGTTGTCCTGTTCTTCAAGAAGGGCGATAACGCCCTCTTGAAGAACTATAGACCGATATCGTTCTAAGCCACGTACGTGCTGTTTTCTTGCAAGCAGACTTGATGACTTACAGCCTCCCGAAGAAGCCGGGTTCCGAAAAGGCTATAGTACCATAGACCACATACATAACCTTCGCCAGATTGTACAAAAGACCGATGAGTGCAATCTTCCGCTATGTCTGGCGTATGTGGACTATGATGAAGCCTTCGATTCCGTCGAAATTTGGGCGGTGCTAGAGTCGCTTCAGTGGTGCCGAATTGATCGTCGGTATATGGATGTGTTGCAGTGCTAGTATGTCAATGCTACGATGGCTATCCGAGTACAGAACCAGAGTACGAAACCGATCCAATTGCAGAAAGGTGTAAGGGTGATGTAATATCCCCGAAACTCTTCACCGCTGCATTGGAAGATGTTTTCAAGCTACTGGACTGGAAAGGTTAAGGGATCAACATCAATGGCGAATACTCATCACTCACCTTTGATTTGCCGACGACATAGTCATAATGGCAGAATCGCTGGAGGACCTTAGCGCTATGCTCAATGACCTAAATAGTGTCTCCCAACGGATAGGTCTTAAGATGAACATGGACAAGACGAAGATCATGTCTAACGCCCATGTCACACCTATACCGGTTATTGTTGGGAACACTTCGAAGTTGTCGACGAATATGTATACCTAGGACAAATTGTCCGACTAGGTAGGTCCAACTTCGACCAAGAGGTCAATCGACGGATCCAACTCGGCTGGGCAGCATTCGGAAAACTGCGTCACATCGACATCGACATCGACGAGAAGTCGAGTATACCTCAATCCCTCAAAGCAAAAGTGTGACATCTGGAACCGAGACGTGGTCTATTACTGCAGGCCGCATGAGGAAGCTCAGAATCGCGCAGCGAGCTATGGAAAAAAAGGGCTATGCTCAGAGCTTCTCTGCGACATAAAATCCGTAACGATGTTATCCGCAGCAGAACTAGATTAACCGACATAGCCCTGAGGATTAGCAAGCTGAAGTGTCAATGGGCCGGCCATATAGCTCGGAGAACAGATAACCGTTGGGGAAGAAAGGTTCTCGAGTAGCAGCCTCGTACCGGCAAACGCAGTGTAGGGCAACCCCCTACTAGATGGAGCGACGACCTACACGGTTTAGCAGGAAGTCGATAGATGCAGGTGGCTCAGGACCGTGTTTTGTGGCAATCTATGGAGGAGGCCTATGTTCAACAGTGGACTGTGGTAGGCTGAAATGATGATGATGATGATGATGATTTTTTTCTATACTGCGAGAGCCTTTTACAGACATGATCATGCTAAGTGTGGTGACAACGGATAATCCTTTCAACTTAATATTATGCGACATTTTAGCAGCGTAGGTAAAGTTCATTTAATCTTTTCCATTTTCTCATTTGTTACTAATCATTACAAACATCTGAAAATATCTGAAATACTTTAAATATAACCGACCACGTTACCTAGTTGTCAAACTACCTAACTTCTACGATGTAGGTTCTAGGTTAGAATCACCGGACGGAGCCAACATTTCAGCAAAAATATTGTTACGGCAATACCGCTCGAGACTACGCTACATAGATCGTATAATAGGATACAAAAAGTGTGTAATATGGTCATCTTGTGTATCCAGGTTGTATAGCAGATAACCTTGTATGATTGGATGCTTGATTAAGAATGTCTTGTATGATTGATTAAGAACTGAAATGTAAGCTTTGCGTGAAATAAAACGCTTTTACATTGCATTCCCTTCGTAAGTTGGTTAATGTTAAAAAAATAAAACAATCAACAAAAATATTTTTTTTTCTATTCAAGGTAAAAAAGTGACAAAAAATAATAATAACAGACTATTTCTTAACAGTTTAATTGGTTTGTATAATACAGGTTTGATTTTGTATAATTTCAGGAATCCAACGTTATAAAAGAAGTTGGCCCTACTTGCAGACCTGTAACACACTAGTTATGAAACTGCCCTACGCAATACGTGAATTCATAATTGTAAATTAGCAAGTTATTATAAATGATATCAGCGGCCTGTCTTTATTTATATCCTCTACTCAAACAATATAAATAGTTAGTTTTCGGGTGTAGTTGCGTTGTGCAATTGAAATTGATGTCTGTAAAACGCACTCACGGGTCAGGGGAAATACTAGTATGGCGAATCGTTTTTAAAAAAGAAAATATATGTAAAGGTTTTTACATATATACATATACTCTTTCTTTTTTTCTCTGTAGTTTTGCCATATAAGGGGTAGGCGGAGACCACAAAAAAAAGGTTTCTAAAGTTTTCTATAATATTATCATCATCATTATTATCATTTCAGCATATTTTAGTCCACTGTTGAACATAGGCCTCCCCTATAGACTGCCACAAAACACGGTCCTGAGCCACCATCGTTTGCCACTCCATCTAGTCCAGCGGGTGTCGTAAAAGTCGACAGAGGGAAAACGAAAACCAGGAGATGGGCAGCAGCATCTTGCTGGAACATCTGAATAAATAAACTGCGGTTGCCAACCCGTCTGCCAAGCGGGGCAACTATGGCAAATTCGCTCCAAAATGAGAGCTACAAACTTTTGTGGCTATCTAGGGGGGAGGCCTATGTTCAGCAGTGGACTTGTGATAGGCTGAAACGACGATGATGACACATAACAACTACAATTACAACTAAAATGAAGACCACGGAAGCAAGTAAGTCAGGACTCCTTGAAAGGCCGTAATATTGACCGAGTCTCACATGTCAAGTATACAGCTAAATCTAATTAATGTACGTTGCTCGATTTTGTGACACGTCTAATAACAGTCACGAGCATACTGCCTCGATAACCCTGCGTGTTCCTTTATAAACTTTATCTATAGAAATTAATAAAATTCAATTTTGTGTCTATGATTATGCAATAAAGACTTTTTCTTATCTTCATTGATATAGTTATTTGCAGGATATCAAAACTAAAACAAACGTTTTTTATTTTTGTTTGTCAGTCTGTGTGTCTGTTTGCTTGTTCGCGCTTATCTCTGAAAACGCGGAATCGATTTTGGAGAGACTTTTATTAAAGAGTAGAGGACTTTTCTGTTTTTTAATTCGGAAATATTTAGGGTTCCTGCACAAAATCTGAAAAACTAAAGTAACTAAACTAAAGACGATACAAGCAAATCGTTCACCTGCTAGTAAGTGCAACGTCTGCTCATCACTTATCCTGTGTCACTCAGAACATTTCTAAGTGGCACCCAACGAGATGACCCATCTTTAAGTGCGTTTAGATTCTTGTTTAAATAATTTATCCCCATATAAAGATAGTCAATTTAATATTGCAGTCAAAACCCCCTGGTGATCAAGTTAATAAAAACAGAGAAATTTATGGGAGAGAGAATTGAAATAATAATGATGATTAAATTCTAATTATTTTTAAAATATGAATCCATATTTAATGATCATCTGAAAGCAACACACGTCTTGCTAAATAGGCTAACAAAATACTTTTAAGTCACTGTCAAGTTGATTTACATTTGTTACTTAACATTGTTGTTATCCTTGATAAAGATAACGAGTTTGATCATTAATCAAAAATAATGAGAATCTGTCGCCCCTTATCATCCTGTTGGTTGTCAAGGAAACATTTTTGTGTATTTTATTTGAAGTTTTATATTCTGTATGTGTTATATATATATACCAAATCATACATCACACATACATCTCTAATATTTTAATGTCCATTTGTAATAAAATAAAATACACAATAAAGTGTTTGAAGTTTTACCCCATTTTGTTCAAAATTTATTTTTTCGCTTTGATTTGGTTTGGTTTATACCATCGCTGGCATAAAAAAGCAACCAAAAAAATAAAAACCTGTTCACATTAGAGCACCTACTAAAATAACAACATCTATATTATGATAACTAAAAAAAGAGAAAGATCTTATCACATGTGTTTTTATTTTGAAATAATCACTGTCACTATTACCACACATACACATTATTATATAAAAAAGTAAAGTAAAGTTTCAGCCTAAAAATGTCCCACTGCTGAGCACAGGCCTCCTCTCATTTCTGAGAGGGTTTTAGGAGCTAGGAAGAACACAACGCTACTCCAATGCGGGTTGGCGGACTTCACATGTCTTCGAAATATTTCTGTTCCTCGGACATGCAGGTTTCCTCACGATGATTTCCTTCACCTCTAAGCACGTGGTAAATCAGCACTTAAAATTGTAGAACAATTTTAGAGGTGCTGACACCGGGGATCGAACACAGGTTACTCGCTTACTATGAAATTAAAGGCGAGCACCAGGCCCCTGAGCTACCACGGCTTTACATAAATACACATTATAAAAAGGTTTAAAATATATTATAGATATTTATGAATGAATAATTTATCAAAGTAAAATGAGAATACCAGTAAATAGATTTATAACTGCGCATTTGTACTAACGTAGGACTGATGTGACGCGTAATGATTTTTTTTCCTACCGTACACAGAGATGTTCTTAAAATTTATCCTAAAGGTATTTTCATTAAATTATTGTTAAATTTTTTCAAAACTTCTTTACTTTGGCGTCGTATCTGTGGCGACATAGACGTCGCTACATCTTTCTGAGAAGCTCTAGAAATATTTGGTTTATTCCTTTAGAAAGTTTCTGAGATGCGATATACGAGTATATATAACTACGTCTCAATATTCTAGGTAGGTACCACCCCAGGGCCAGTTATTCTGCCGTGGTGCACTGTGAGCTAGCGTAATCACTAGGCAAATGAGACTTAAGAACATACATATGTCTCAGGGTGATGGGTACAGTGTGGTGTCACACAGACATTTTCTGGGTGACAACATTTGTTACGGGCAGACGTTGCACTTACCATCAGGTGAACGTTTTGCTCGTTTCATCACTTTATACAATAAAAAAAATCCGATCTGGCGGGTAACTACCCGTTTCCTTGGCAACAAACCCCGGTATGAACATCGCAGCCAGCTTTTCCGAACCACATCAATAACGTTAACCGGAGCCATCAGCAGTCACAGCACCAGACTACGGTCAGCACAACGTGTGCTTACTAGTCTCTCAGCCACTGAGGACCATCAACAGCGGCGGACTCCTGCGGCATCAACACTGTGTCCAAACGTCTTAACGCATTGAGGACCTAAACCACAGCCTCATCGCATTTCCAGACTGCACAACAGCTCCATGCTCATTACGACTTAAACTCTCAGCCAACATCTATGGTGATGTATATAAATATGAGAAGCTCAAGAAATATCTCATACATTCCATAGTCGCGCTATGAAAGTTTCTGAAATGCGAAGTATGTATACAACCTCCCCCGTATGTATACATCCCCAGATCTGACCATTCGGTCTGACGGGTAGCTTTTCCTGGGCAATATCATCCGCCAAACATCTATTTGTGCATAATAGTGTATAACAAATTCAAATTCTAAATCGGAGCGATTCGTATTACTTTATACACGCATGTAGTATCTCGCGTGTATGTTTGCTGAAGTCCGCTATGTGAAGGTGAGGGACTGTGGTCCAATACTAAATTCTCACTTAGTTAACCAAGCAAATTGCTTTCTAAAAGTTTAATAAAGTTTATGCCTCGGGGGCGAGCTGTTCTAACGATGATTTAGGTGTTTATTATAAAGTTTTACGTGTTTTAGATATTAACTATACTTCCGACTTACTTGTAGAAATAAAGTCTCTTAGTTTGTAATATCTACTGGTTTACAATATTTGTAAATTATAAGGATCAATACGACCAGTATTGAAGAAGCGATAGAGCTTGACCATAGTTCCAAAGTCTTTGGCGGGTATCTTTCGGAAACAGCCAACTGACAAAGCTGAGGACCAAGAGCGGCGCTGTCATTTCCGGAGAATACATACATATATACATACATAAGATCACGACTGTATCACATAAGGGGTAGTCAGAGACTGGGCACTCACTGCAAAAACAGATGACTGCCACAATCCACGTTTCACCAAAACAATATAATGCACTTGGTGTGATAGGTGGTGAGCCCATCGCCACCATGCGCTGTTGGATGCACAGTGCAGTTTAATTCCTTACTCGCCTTTTACGAGATCTATTGGATGAGATGGAGTGGTAGTATTCTTTTAACAAGCCGCCACCACACGGACGCCGGAGAATAGGAGATTTTTAGTGAGTTCAAAAAGTTTATATGGACCACTGTACACCCCGTCGTTAGATCCTAATACCACCCACGCCTACGTCACAAGAACCGAGTGAAAGTGCTTCCATAAGAACATTTTTCAAGCCGCCGAAGAAGATAGGTCAGTTTTTACCACTTGTCAAGTGTTATATCCTTCTACAAGTTGCGGGAGTACACAAGGTAGATTGTGAGTGTGGTCTCTCTTACATAGGACAAACAAAATGATCTATAAAAAAGAAAAAGAAAAAACAGAAAGAAGTCTGCAGTATGTGACCATGTTCTTGAATCCCCCCAATCATTACATCAGATTTGATAAACCACAAATCCATGTAAAAGAACACTGATTCCGACCAAGGATGATTCGCGAGGCTATTGAAATTAAAAAAACATCCTAATTTCAATAGAGAAGATGGTTGGGGACTACCACCGGCTTGGGATAGCATAATTAATAAAATTAAATTAAAAACAATGCATACCACTGCAAGACTTCAAGACACTGTAAGCTCATTTTGCGTAGATCGGACCAAAAATAATAATAAAAAGCTGAAGGTACCCCGGATTAACATCAGGACATCTGTCACCTCAGTCCCCCCGTGACCATGGGTGCTGTAAAGCACTCGAAACGTCGGGTTATAAATAGTTAAAATTAAACGCGATAAAATCCGTAAAATTAGTTTTATTAAATGTGTAATATGTAAACGCGTAAATGTAAGAAATCATTATGGAAACTGTGTGATGTGCGTCCTATACCAGCAGTCAATATGAAGCATCTTTCTGCACCTTGGTTTACGGAGCAAATACGTGCTGAAATGCATAAGAAACTCGCTGCGTTAGATACAAACACACTCCATTCAACGAGAATAAAGTAAAGTATGCTGAGATAAGAAATTACTGCAACAGGGTGTGTGGGGATGCACAACGCCGATTAATCCAAAAATCAGTAAAGAACAATGATTCTATACAAATATACAAAAGTATGGACTTTTCTTCGGTCACTGGGTATTGTAAAGTCCCGAAAAGATAATATTCCTAAAGACTTAGATTAAAACTCATTACACTTTAACTTCTCTTCTTCTTCCAATTTTGATGGTCCTATTAAAAATCGAACTTTAGATTTTCTTACTGCTTTACTTACTCCTGACTTTCTACCTTTTTTGTTTCGCTAGTTTACTGATTGTGATGTTAAAATAGAGTACATTATCGATTTCATATAATGCGGTCGGTAGGGACAGCATTAGTAAAAAATGATAGGATGGGTATCCATGATGACATTATCCACATCCTAAGTCACTTGCATAACTTCTCGATCGCCGAAGGAACTTTCCCAAGTGCGTGGAAGAAGGCTCAAGTGACTCCTTTACCCAAAAAATCTAATCTTAATGGGACTTATAGTCTTTGGAGATGGTGATGGTTTAGTTTTCGTTCTAAAAATCTCTCGATTCTTGTGATTCAATTGCGACGTTTAGCAAAGCCCCGGCAGTTATGATATACTTTTTTAACTTTTCCTTCGTTTCTATTTGTTTTTTCGGTTTGTTTCTCATTTCAATACTAGTCGAACGTGCATTATATTCTAGACTATCAATCCTGTCTTCCAAGACCTTTAGGTAGTCTTTACTTACTTTACTTTCGAGTTCCAATCTGTTTACTTTATGTTTTCATTCTTCATGTTTAGCTGCCATAAAGTCTAAAGACTGCAATACTTCCGAGTTTTGATCATTAATTTTTTCATTGTTGACTCCATAACTTGAAATTTATCATCTTGGTGGGTGATAGTGTTGTCAGTAGCGACCTTAATGACTTGACCTTAACGACGCAGAGTCACGAAGAGCACACAAAGAGCTTACTGTGTGTAGCTTTTTCTGCGTAGATCGGACTAAAAATAATAATTAAAAGCTGAAGGTACTCCGGGTTAACTATGACATCAGGACAAATGTCACCTCAGTCCCCCGTGACCATGGGTGCTGTAAAGCGCCCGAAATGTCGGGTTAAAAATAGTTTTAAATTAAACGCTTTAAAATCCGTAAAAAGTAGTTTTATTTAAATATAAGACTACCTGTTATACATTTCTTACTGCCAATAATAGTTTTCTTACTTTATAAACATTTTTTTTTAGAAAATAGCTTGACCAAAGGTTAACGTTATTTTAACATAAAGTAGAGGTGGAAGCTGAATTATTTTAGAGGTCGTCGTACTAATAAGTCATATAATTAACTCATACAATACGGACATGTCCAAGACGATTATTTTTTGGCATTATCTGATGTACATCTACACATTAATAGCTGCGTACATAGTACATATTTTCTCTAAGCTATATAGTGCGTATTATATAGCTTAGAGAAAACATGTACTTTGAATGCTTACTATTCTTTCGGTTTGCCGCACCGATTTCTTACATGCATTGCGGCTCGACATTATGTTTGAACGGTATTAAAAAGGAGATTGTAAACAAACGGCGATTTGCACACGTCCTTTTCGCATGAAGGTGAAGTGGCGGCAAGGTTTTTACGGCACAACAGGCTAAAACTGCATTAATTTTAGTACGTTATTCGGTTGAAGCGATATTAATATTACTGAAACTAATGAAACACACGACTGTTCTAAGCGATATCATCATCATCATCATTTTAGCGTATCACTAGTCCACTGCTGAACGTAGGCCTCCCCATAGATTGCCACCAAAGTTTGTAGCTCTAATTTTTTGCCATAGTTGCTACGCTTGGCAGGCGGGTTGGAAAATGGTTTATTTATTCAGAAAGATGCTGCTGCCCATCTCCTGGTTTTTATTTTCCCTCTTTCGACTTTAACGACACCCACGGGATGAGATTGGGTGGTAGATTCTCTTAAGCCGCCACCACACGGCGATATGCGACTACGTAATTGTTGGCATGGTGGCTTAAAGGCGGGCCGTTGGTGGAGCTTGCGTGCTCATCTTCAGTTACGTAGTACGTGACCGACCTGGGCTCTTGCACTACAATCATTTAAATTTTAAGTATAGATTTGCCACGTGCTCGACGGTAAGCAAAAATATCGTGAAGAAATGAAGTCAAGAAAGTTAATTTGCTAAGATCCGCATGCAAAATCTAGTTTGTGAAGAGCACCGCCTGCCCTCCCACAGTAGCGTGCACCAGCAAACTAATACCGCCACCAGATACCATCCACCACTAAAACACTACAATTAAGTATAAGAGACCACTGAAGTTGAGAATACGACGCGTGTTTCACCTTAAAACGAGGTGTTATAAATTTTGCATGTTGCAAATTAACTGTCTTTGCTTCCTCATAATGTTGTGCAAAGTAACGCCTGATTCTACGAGTATTAACTAAATCGTTACGAAAGCTGAGTGTGACGGAAATAACAGAGACATGTTAAGCCCATCAAACCTCACTGGAATAGCTCAAGGGATACTTTGCGGCTTTAAATCCTCGAGTGAAGAAATGAAACCTGTAATCACTAGTGGATGTAATTTAATAAGAGAACCCATCTTTTCATATCGCCTTGTGGATATCGTCAAGTTCGACTGAAATGCAACACGTTCTGATGATAAACTAAGTATTAAACAATAGATTCGGAAGTAAGTAATCTAAGTAAAACATTTTTCAAACTTGTTCGATTTATGTTATGATATATATTTATGATTTATAAAGAGTTTTTCGAGGATCAAGACACATTATTTTTAAAGGTATTCAGGGTTTTGTTAAAATATGGATTACATGACTTGTTTCAAGGCTACATAGAACAATAAAAATAATTTTAAATCGCAAATTTTATTTTAAATCATTACTCTTGGGACACCCATTATTTATTGATTATAGTGACCAAGACACTGCTTATCATTGCTATCCAAAACAAACTTGAATCGGCAAATGTTTGGATGTTAATAAAAAATAATTTAAGTGCGTAAATTTTAGCTTGAATCCCAGTTCAAGCTAATATTTGCGCATTTAAATTCAAACTCAGAATATGTTACTAAATAAAAGTAGCTTCACATGCAACTGTGCTACACAGCCATCTTATTTTCGGTGATGTGATCGCTGTTAGCCTTTTGGCTTTTACAGCTTCATCGGATGCTGTGCTCGCGGGCCCGGGGCCCGCGTGCCAGGTTTGGTTTGACCCAAAACATAGATACATAAATATAAACTCCTACTAAACATCTAAGTTCGGACCGTTGCGTTCGCTAGCGTGCTTGCGCTACAGTGAATATCTCCATAAATTTATTATATGAAGTCATCTAATGACCGTCCGAGGGAGACTGCGGGCCTCCGTTCGGACTGTCGACTTGTGTGTCGGAAACTCTGGGCGGTTAGAACCGCCCTGGAACACGGGTGTATCTGGTGTACGCGGTGTTATGAACGATAGCTGCGCGCCGCTCTCTACGGCGGTCGCGCGACGTTGTGCGTGTGATGTTGAAACTATTAACTGTGTGTACAGTGTTGTTCGGATCGTGGCTGACCGTATCGTGGTCAGGGAGTGCTGAGACGTCCGTGTCGTCTAGCACATTTCGCGGTCGACGTTTGCGTTCGGTCGCGTTTTTGTCGGATCGATAATTCGCTGCTTTAACCACCAGCGGGTTTGGATGAACCGCGGCTTTTTCGAAAAACCGCCGTGATACTTCTCTGAAGTGTTCAGAGAGTACGGGCATTTCAGTCGCTGTGAAGGTCGACATTGCGTTGGTACCAGCCGGCTCCGGTGGCACTTCGCAAGAATCTATTTTGCACCGTCTGCAATTTCTTTATATGATTGCCCGTCGCGTGTGCGAACGCGACAGATGCATAGGACATTACGGGTCTAATGCATGTCTTGTAGAGGCGAAGTTTGTGTCTTAAGCACATTTTGCTTGAAGAGCAAGTTAACGGATATAGACGGCTTGCGATAAAAGCCGCCCTGTTACGGACGTTCTTAATGTGAGCAGCGAACGACATCGCTGCGTCTAACGTGACCCCGAGGTATTTGACGCTCTTTTCCCAGGGAATAGGGCGTCCGAACAGGGTGATCGAGCCTAGCTGATTGTTGCCGATTGTGTGGTAACGTCTAGCTGGCTTAGGCGTGCCCCTCGAGAAGTATATTGCTACACTTTTCTCGTGGTTAACCTCTATTCTCCATTTCCGGAACCATTCGCCTAGGCGATCGGCTGCGGCTTGGAGCTGAATCGTTATGCGGCCCTTGTGCTTATCGGAATAATACAGGGCCGTGTCATCTGCGAAAAGCGCAAGATTGACTTTAGGGTCTTTAGGTATATCGCTAGTGTATAGCGAGAAAAGGAGTGGAGAGAGGCAGTAGCCCTGAGGGACACCCGCACGGAGAGGGCGGCTTGAGGAGCGCGTTCCCTCTACCCGGAAGCGAAATAGGCGATTGGACAAGAAGGCTCGTATGATGTTCACGAGTCTGTCCGGCACTTTTGTGTGATACAACTTGTAATACAAGCCGTCGTGCCAGACTTTGTCGAATGCCTTTGCGACATCGAAAAATAAGGCCCCTGTGCCTACTGGCTTAGGGCGGTCGTGAAAGTTTTCTAATATGTGCTCCGTTAGGCGGTGCACTTGATGGGTACACGAGTGTTCGGGGCGAAAGCCGAACTGCTCGTCTGGAAGGATGTTATTATTAAGGACGTAGTCTTTTAATCGACTAAGGATTATTCGCTCATAAATCTTGGCCATCGAGTTGAGGAGACTTATTGGGCGATAATTGGACGGGATGTTCTTCGGCTTGTGAGGCTTCGGAATACCTATAACGTCCGCTTCCTTCCAATCGTCCGGGAAGGAGCAGCTGGAGAGGAGCGCGTTGAAAATACTGACTAACAGACACAATAGCGGCGTAGTTAGACATTTGATCACCCTGTTGTTTATGCCATCGAAGCCGGGCGCGGATCGGTTTTTAAGATTTTTAACAATCTTCGTGACTTCGTCGAGAGTCACTGGAGTCAGTGGTTCGCCCACTGGTGGTATGGCAGCCCTGCGTTCGAGTTCCGCGGCCACCTGCTGCAGGTGGTCGGGATCCGCAGGCGCGAGAGACGGAGTGCATTGGCTCTCTAGACTGTCTGCAAGGCATTCGGCTTTTTCGCTGTCGTCGAAGGCGAGCGAGTTGTCGTTCGATCTAATAAGTGGCGGCATGGGTGAGACCGGCTCTGCTTTGAGAGATCGTGCCAACTGCCAGTAGGCAGTGTGCGACGGCTCGATTTCTCCAAGCATAGTGTCCCAGCTATCTTTAGTGTACTCAGATAAGCGCTCTTTAACATCCCTTTGTAGGAGGCGCAGTCTGAGTCTATTTGCGTCTGTTCTATATCTGTCGTGCGCTTTCGCCGCACGGTTCTTTTATCTAATCAGGCGTCGGAGGTCCGCCGGTAGATTGCAGCGTCGATCGCTCGACACCGTAACCGTCCGGGAGGATTCTCCGACGACTGTTTTGAGATGACTTGAGAATGATTTTATCGCTCGACAGGCTACCTCTGGCGATTCGATAATATCTGGTATTTCATCCAAGTGCTGGGAGCTCGTAGCCTCGAGTTTGACCCCGAGGGTACGCCAGTCCACAATGGTTTTGGTCTGTGTGACCTCACCATTTGGCCGGCCCAGCTTAAAAATGACCGGACGGTGGTCCGACTCAAGTTCGTGAAGCATAACTATAGAGTCTATTTCTAAGTTCACGTCCTCTACATCGAGAGTGTCCGGCTGCTGATTTAGCTGCGTCGGAACTCTGGTTGGTGTTTCGGGAGCTATAACGTTTACGTTATGGCTCTCCGCTAATCTGTACAGTATATTTCCGTTTGTGTTATTTGCGTTGGAATTCCAACTGCCGTGCTTGCTGTTCAAGTCTCCGGCGAGAATAACAGAACGGCCTAAATCTAGTAGGGATTTCAGGTCTGATTCTAATAATTGTTTGGATGGCGAGAGGTAGACTGATGCTAGTACAAGCGGCCTATGGCCGGTCATTGCTAACCTACACGCGGAAGTTTCTATATTAACTAAGTCGGGTGTATCGAGCGCGATACAGTGCAAGGACTTTTTATAGTAGATCAGAGTGCCGCCTTTCGCGGTCGCTCTGTCATTTCGGATGCATTTGTAATTGGCAATCTTTGGATCGCGCATACTAGGTTTTAAGAAAGTCTCTTGCACTAGCATAACGTCGATGTCGTGGTCACGAAGGAAATTCGCGACTTCAACTAACTGCGTCTTAAGACCGTTTGCGTTAAAATACGAGACAGTCAGAGAGCGTGGTTTAATCCTACCTATATGGGACGCCATTGGTAACAATTAAAAATATTTTTTTTCGACGCGGCGCGTGATGTTTAGGCGCATTGATACGTCCAAATCGCGTCGATGACGTTCATGTGCTCTACGGTAGCCATGAGTCGGTCTTGAGGAGACTTTGCTTCGCGGATTTTGCGTGCTAAAGTCGAAAGTTCGGCAACATTTATGCTGCGCATGAACCCGCAAATTAGCGAGAAATCTGCGGCGAAATTTGACGAGCCCTATATTTTGGGCGTTGCGATTTGAGGCGCGGGCCGTGAGGCGGCTGCGCTCTTTTGCGTCATGGGCAACGGTTTTGTCCATGCGTTCGTCGCCGGCGCGGCGCTCTGGCTCTTGCTCTGCCCGGTAGTCCCGTCAGCGGGACCGGGTTTCGCTGCGGCCGGAGCGGGCGCGGGCGTTTGTTTAGGCGCGGGTTTAGTCGCGGGCTTAGGTGTTTGTTTAGGAGCGGGTGTTTGGGGCTGTGTGGCCCCGGGGCCCTTCCTACGGCCGTTCTTCTTGCCTCCCCTGCGCTTTGTACTCCTCGGTGCTCTGTTACACCCGCGGTAATTCGCGGGGTGTCCCAGCTCACCGCAGAGTATGCAGCTTGGGGGCTCTTGCGCTTCTGGCGTGCGAGCGCAATCCTGGGTGCCGTGATCCCCGAGGCATTTTACGCAACGAGGGCGGGCGAAACAATTTCGGGCAGAGTGTCCGTACAGTTGGCATCTGTGGCACTGGCCAATGATGCCCCTGTTGCGGGGTGCCTCAATAGAAAGGCCTGAAAGGCCGCAAATTGATTTAACATTGAAGACCTGCTTGCCTTCTGGAGTTAATTCCAGTATGGCTAGGATCAGGTCGTACGACTTCTTATTGTGTGGGTGATGCATCCGATGCACCTCCAACACAGGTATGTTCTGTGACTTAAGGTCACTGAGTATGTGGCTAGTCTCTAATTCTTTAGGCAGGCCCCTGATGACTACGCGGAGCCTCCGTTCTTCCGCGAGCGAGTAAGTGTGGAAACTTATATTGTTTCCACGCAAATGGCTGGTGACGGCCCTGAAGTCGCTGACTGTGCTTAGGTATACGCGGATACCTTGCACTGCCGTCTGCGCCTTCGGGCACACAATTTTCTTGCTTGTCATCCACAATGACAAGTCGTTCCATTTCGCCTTATCCTGTAGGATTATCGGCGGAGGAGCTTTATTTGGTTGGGCTGCGGGATGCGCGGGCAGAGACTTTTCAATAGTCTTGCGTGTGTTTGACACGCCCTTCTTGGCCGGGTTCCGTGAAGCGGACGGCGATGTGGTATCCGAGTTAGGCTCGGAGTCCCCTTTCGCGGCGCGTTTTTTCGCTTTGCGCACGACGACGGTGAAGCCGTCGTCGTGAACACTTCGGGATTCTTCGCAATCCATGTCGGATCCCTCGTCCGAAAGGGCCGCGGGCCCAACAATGGATTGCGATTCCCGGAAGGGAAGCGCAGGTGTGCTTGGTGTTTTATTGCACCCATTAGCGGCGGTTTTATTGCCTGCAGGTGCGTTCTTTACTGACGATGCCGACACGGTCGGCACGGTCTTTTTATGGTCGGTGATTACTCCTACCATTGTCTCGCATACAGGTGCGGATGCGTCATCGTGCGCAGGTGTTGGTACGACGGATTCTAAGGCCGGCGATGCCGGGCCTTCGGAGTCGAAAGCTGGTTCGTGACTCCTTGGCTGGATTATTGCGTTCGGACGGACCGCCGCTACGTCGTCAGACTCCAGTAGGTATGACGCTACACAGCCAAAAACACGAGCATAGACGTATGTGAATTGATGAAACTTTATGCTTTATTATCGTTTTATATTGTAAGCAATTTCTTTCCAAAACATTGAAGTAAAAGAACATCACACACACAACAACAAGAACAAGCAATTTATTTACTTCACTACAGTGTTTCCTATAGGAAATTTTATATTAAGATCAGGCTTTTGAGATGTTAACATTACATATCGACTTTCTAGTCTGTACTAAGCTCGTTGTTTCAAAAGACATTGTCTCGCTCAAAGCGTGTCGGATTGCAACTGGCACGTCTTTACAACTCTGTGCTACTGGATACATGAATACACTGCAACTGGTTACTTCGTTTATTTATCGAGAAAACCAACAGCGATATAAAAAATACATTTATAAGTAATTAAATATAGGTAAGGCCAATAACTGGCTTTTCATTATAAACTAAAAGTTGAAAGATAAACAGCAGTAGTTGAATAGTTCTGTTTTTTTTATTTGACAAAGTGACGAAACGAGCAAAACGTTCACCTGATGGTAAGTGCAACGTCTGTCCATAGCAAATGCTGTGTCACCCAGAACATTTCTGTGTGATGCCACACTGCGCCCGTCACCCTGAGACACGAGTTCTTAAGTCTCATATGCCCAATGATTACGCTAGCTCTCAGTGCTCTTCAAACCGAAACACAGTAATGTTTGCACACTACTGCTTCACGGCAGAATAACTGGCCCTGGGGTGGTACCTACCTAGACGGATTCCTGCATAGAAATCCTACCAATTCAGTATAATTGTTTTGTAATTTTAATTGTAATTGTAGTTATATGTGTTATAACAAAATGATGCAAAAACATGTGTTACAAATGAATTAAATAAACTTTATTAATTACAGTCCAATTTCGACCATCGGGCGACTACTAGTGTATTTTATTACGTAAGTAAATCTTAAGTTAACTTAACGCAAAGCAAGCAATACTAAGTGTATTAGTGCGTAAGCAACTCACGATTGTACAAAGCCCGACGAGCCCACACGATTTGCCGTAACCGTGGTGCTTGGCGGCGGATTACGTATACGGATACGGTGTCGTAAAAGTCAACAGTGGGAAAATAAAAACCAGGAGATGGATAACAGTATCCCCCAAAATGAGAGCTGCGAACTTTTGTGGTAATCTACGGGGGAGGCCTATATTCGGCAGTGGACTAGTGATAGGCTAAAATGATGATGATGATGATGCTTGATGATTATTCTGCCATTTATTATCTAATCGATTTTCACGACACCTACAGGTTGATATTTGGCGATAGGTTCTCTGCGCTGATACCAAATTGGAAATTAGTACAATATAGTTTTATACATTACTTTTGCTGGTTATTTAATATGCATACGATGTAGTCCAATATTTTATGAAGAAACGAATGTAAGCGCGTGTGATACAATAAATAGGCCACGGACGTGACACGTGTGGACAAACTAAAAAGACGTGTCAGGACTAATGGACGTCGCCGGAATGGGCCGTTACCCACACGTGCGGAGCCGGGGACCTTCACAGCGACTGTGATATGCCATTAATCTCTGAACACTTCAGAGAAATATCACGGCGGGTTTTCGAAAAAGTACATCCAAACCCACTGGTGGTGAAAGCAGCAAACTACCGATCTAACCAAAACGCGACCGAATGCAAACGGCACCCGCGAAACATGCTACGACGACGACGACGACACGGATGTCTCAGCACTACCTGACCACGATACGGTCAGTCACGATCCGGCTAACACTGTAAACACAGTTAACAGCTGCAACAAAACACGCACAAGGACGCGCGACCGCCGTAGAGAGCGACGCGCAACAGTACGGAGGAGTACATATACGGAGACGGGGACACTGCACAATGAGGACGAATTCTTCGTGATTACTGTATTGACTCGTTTTCTTTTTTATTGGAAGATGTGACGAGACGATCAGAACGTTAACCTGATGGTAAATTTAACGTCTGAACATTTCTGTGTGGCAGCACACTGCGTCCTTCCCCTAAGACATAAGTTCTTAAGTCTCATATGCCCAGTATAACTATACTATTATAGGTCCTGCCTCCTGCATCGTAAGTGCGTTTTACGAACATAAATTACACATGCACAGCAGAACCAGGACCGAAAACCAACTATTTGTATTTTCTCACAAATGCTGGCACCTTAATTGTTGCGGTTCTAGTGGATATACACGTGTGTATGGGTTTTATCGTCCGATTTTAAGCTACTGGTAACACAGCTGTGTGACACAGCATTTGTTACGGGCAGACGTTGCACTTACCACCAGGTGAACGTTTTGCTCGTCTCGTCACTTTATACAATAAATAAAATTAATTAATTTAATCGGCAAGGAATATTTTTATGAGTACAATACTCATAGTTCAGTTACGAAAATGCGTTTGTATTTTCTTTATACAATAATAAAAATTCCGATATGAAATAAGTGGAAATTGCTTTCTAAAAGTTTTATGAAGTTTTCACCTTTGGGAGAAGAGAGTCGCATTGAACGATTGATTGCGTCGGAGCTGGGAACTGTAACGTTTTTATTATGTACTTAAAATACTCTGAATGGCATTGTGTGTTATGATTGTATATATGTGTTGGCATGTTCTATTTGTACTGAGATGAACATGGGTCTGAGGTATTAAGGAAATAATAAAAAACTTGTATGCTAATTTGAATAGACTCATATCAAGAAAATACTTTAATTAATTCATTAAAATTATTTAAAAAAAATCATCTAATACTGCTACTTTGAAAAAAAACTGTTAAAAAATTTTACATTAACGTCCAGATGTTCTTATGGGTCACATAAATCCTGAAAAATTCACGTATCGAGACCCGATTTTTTTTTCTCGTACCATAATTATCTACTAGAAAAATATTTTTTTTCTTATTGTCTTCATCTGAAATGGAAATGAATCGAAATATTTGAACCTCGATACGATTATTTTCTCTTAAAAGTTAAACGAGCGTCTTGAGACGTGCCCTTTTTGATTTTCCAAACTTTGCAATATTTTCTCTCTCGTAATCTCGCATTTTATGTTACTAATAAATAAGGAATTTAAAACAAAAGAGCACGTGCAATTCAATCGACGTGACAGAAGTGACGCTTATTTATTATACTTATATTAGAAATTTGATTCAAATAAAAATAAATAATATTATTAAAAAAAAATACTTATAGTAAAATAACTGCTCAGTAAACCAACAATTATTGATTCATCGATAAATAATAATTAAGAATAATAGAACCGTTGCACGAAAACGTTGTACACGAATTCAACTTTGGAATTTTACTCTCATGGCCCCCAAAGTAAATATTTATTTTCGCAAAATATTGCTGTACTTTAATTTATATTTGTAAAGTATATATTTATTTTCATCATCATCATCATCAAATCAGCATATCAATACGGCGGGCGGTGCTCTTCAAAAACTAGGTAATACACACCATTTTACATTTTGCATGCGGATTTTAGTAAATTAACTTTCTATCTTTTATTAAAATGGATTTCTGCAAAGTAACACCTGGTTCTATTAACGACACTTCAGAATCATGTGGTCTGTGTGCCAAATAAGACAAGATTTGTTTTGTGTTACCATAATACCTTGGTAATAACCAAGGTGTTCACCTTGGTTAGACCAAACCTTTGTCCCTACAAGTTGGCTGCGGACCGATTACTGACAATTGTAATGCTTATTTGTTGTTATACTTTCATTTCTAATTGTAAACAAAATTTAAAACCTTAAAAAAAATAATTTCAAAAGTCTACGCGCATTCAAATCTGGAGAGTTCTTGCGATTTCAGAGCTTTTGCACAATCACTGTTACGTATAGTAACATCATAAAAAATAATTTCTTTTTATTAGGTCGTTACCACAGCTATGCTGCCATGCAATTTGTCTGCAGCTGTCGCCTCTAAATGACACGTCTACTCTAAAATCACTGTATTCAGCATTTCTCCGTCGCACCATCTCGGTGGTATTACAAAAATTATCTAACTTTTCCATTACATTTACCTAGCTCCTGCTACCGAGAGTTCGTTACAAAAACACCATTTTATGGCGACTTAGTTCCCAGACAATGTCTCCTCAGATCCCTTGTAATTTTATCCTACCACGGTAATGCTGAAATCTAACTGGTTTAGATACGTTTGTATATTAGAGTGTATTGGTTCCTCAAAGCATTGCATTTCTTTTAGGAATAATCCCAAAAATTCAGTGACCTAGTTTTTGATAGTTTTTTCAATCATTGACAAATCGACATTTTATAAGATTGATGGTCACTGCTAGTATGAAGGCTTTCATAGCTTAGCCAAAACCTTTATGCATGTACGACCGGCGCAAGGGCCCCCGAGAAGGGACCTAGGCTTGGACCGTCACACTGTGCGCCCTGTGTGTTGTAACTGACTCGAGGGTGCCCAAGTGCGTTGGCCTCGGCTTGGTCAGTTACTTTAATCGGGAGGGCAAATCTACACTATACGTTAGAAAACATATTACAAGTAGTATTAGATGAAAAAGATTGTGATTCCACTCTTTTACATCTGATGGCGGTAAATGGTATATAAAATCGAGGCAACAGCAATAGCATCCTCGAGACATTACTGTATTGGACACGGGTTCTGTTTTTTACATACATACATACATAAGATCACGACTGTATCCCATAAGGGGTAGTCAGAGACTGGGCACTCACTGCAAATACAGATGACTGCCGCAATCCACGTTTCACCAAAACAATATAATGCACTTGGTGTGATAGGTGGTGAGCCCATCGCCACCATGCGCTGTTGGGTGCACAGTGCAGTTTAATTCCTTACTCGCCTTTTACGAGATCCATTGGATGAGATGGAGTGGTAGTATTCTTTTAACGAGCCGCCACCACACGGCTTTGTTTTTTGTGTACAATTAATGCCATTCATGAATTACTTTTTATATAAAGTATTTATTTTATATTGCAAAATAAAATAGCTCGTATTTCAGCAACGTAAGGCATATGTTACGTAAATGGCTAAAGTAATCCAACGATTTCAATATTTGACAGACTATTTATTTTTCTTATATACCCGTATAGGTACGAGTCGATACGATACTGACGATACGACGCAGAACTACGACAGCTTGCTAGATTTAGCTTCTGCCTGTTTTGATAAATGCACACGTGGCTCCGCGAGTTTTGTATTTAAAATCATTTCAAAATACCCTTTTCTCTTCACTAGTGCTAATAATAAGTACTTATACCAGTGGTATCTAAAAAGTATAAGTAAGTTATATTGCGGGTTGACGGAATTTGCCAGTCGAAATATTAACACATATACGACGAAGCGTCGTCTTTGACTCCCTAGTAATGGATTCGACCCCACATAGAGTGAAACAAACACGTGCACAGATACTGTTCCTGACTGCGCACCCTGTGTGTGGCCAATGGCGCGATGCTTCAGTAAGCAAAAGATAATTAGGTCTGCAAAAAATAAGTTGATCATTGTAAGAGTACCCGTGTATCCCCTGGCAGCTAAATATAAACATTAATGTAATTTATTAATGCCATGTATTTGAAAAAGTTCCCAGAGTTTCTTGCCGGTTCATCCGTAAAGTTTAATTTTTCGAATCGGTGTAGATTTTGAACTTTTAGCATAAAAAAAGCCTGGATTATAGAAATGTCGGCTTTGACATTGACATCGTCAGGCTGGGCGTGTTCGCGATATCCTTAAACGCTGCTACATATTGACCTTAAACGCTGCTACATATTGACGGTCTGATAAATTTATTTGATATTTTAGCATTTCACTTTGCCGACTTTGCGTCAAAAATTAACTGGAAGGTATAGGACGATTTTACGATAAAACATCTACTCATAAAATGCTGTGTCACTCAGAACATTCCTGTGTGACATCACACTGCGCCCGTCACCCTGAGACATCAGTTATTAAGTCTCATATGCCCAGTGATGAAGCTAGCTTTCAGTGCCCTTCAAACCGAAACACAGTAATGTTTGCACACTACTGCTTCACGGCAGAGTAACTGGCCCTGGGGTGGTACCTACCTAGACGGACTCCTGCATAGGAATCCTACCACCAGTAAAACTATTAACTCTACTACTATTAACTTATTGCAAAATAGTAATAATACGATAAAATTTAGTACATTTTTAAACTGCCTTAGCCTTACGCAAATAGTGCCAGTAAATAATCCCACTTCCCCCACTTATCTTCAAGACAAATTTCAATATGTTTCTTCAACTCGTGAAAGAGTTCTTCGCTCTGCTTCAAATTACAAGATTACAATTCCACAACACTTCTCTAAGTTCGTTAGTAACTTCTTTATCGTTCAGGCTGCAAATCTCCGGAACTCCTTTACCTGCTTGAGGAAGTTGTTACGGGAGCATTTATTAAAGACTGCGGAAAAAAATTTTTGATGATTACTTTCACAAAGTTATATCATTCATTAATAGCTACATCACGTATATATTTATGTATAAACGTGTATATATATGTATGCCTATATGCATATATGCTTATTTAAGCGTGTGTACATATTTATTTATTTATATTATGAGTGATTTAATTTATGTAATTGTATTTACAATTACATAAAATTCTGCAACCTGCTGCAATTTCTCACTACCGTTTGGTTGACTGGCAGATAATGCCAACACATACTAAGTACGCTCACTGTATCACTTTTTTGGTGAACAATGAAGCATAAATAAATAAAGGTTATAAGAATTTTGGTTTTTCATTAGGACAATTCATAACTATGACCGACCGATAAAAATTATACCATACCGATAAAATCGAAGCATAATTCGTCAATTCAATACTGTGATTGTTGTCGCGAGTTCTACAAATTCAACCAGCATCATGATGATGCTGGTTCTTCTATAGCTGTTTTTAAATTATTATAAGGCACTTCTTTATAATAATTTAAATAGTACGACTCACCTGAAAAAAAAATCACATTAAAAATTTATTTTGTCGGGAAAACAAATGATTCGCGCTCGCATGGCGTTCTTCACCACCAGTCTTACTCATTCTCTTAAAACGTTGCCAATTATTGGGTCTCCTCTTCATCATAATAATACTTCTACTTTACATCAATATTCTGTAAGAACGTGATACTTCCGGTCCTCTTCTATTTTAGGCAATTGTTGCGACAACCTCAGGACGAGATTTAACAGTTGTGTGTAGCTGCTACACACAAATTTTATATATTCTTAATGCATAAGTCAATTAACATCTGCTTGTCTATAAAATATGTAAGAGATTGATTCTCGTGAATATATTAATTAGATTAGATAGAACTATAATTAGGGCCATTAATAGGGTTACGTTAGCAGTAACGATTTTCAATGCCGAAATACGAGGAAAGAAATAATATGAAAATCGGTTTTTGGAGGCGTGGTCATCTCGAGGCCACTACTCTGAACGTGTTACCCGTGCTTCCGATCAGATTACGTTTTTGATTAAATACAATCGGGAGATTGAATGCTATATTGGATGACTATACAATACCGAATATGCTTTTATTTAAGTTATTTTATATTAACAATGGACATTTCCAATTAAACATGGTAAATTTATTTCGGGTTTTAAGCAAAAAAAAACAAATGCATACAATCATTTCATGAATACCTAATCTTTTGCAGCCACAGCATCTCTTTACAATGTCCACAGGACGATACCGAGTGATGGAACTACAAAGAATTATACATCGGTAAAACATGCATTTAATTTATTAATTAAAGGCATATTTTACCTATTTCAATCATTAACACGAAAACAGATCTTCAGAAGATATTATAAAGAGATTGCAGAAGAGTGCCAGTTATTCTGTCCGCAAGCAGTAGTCATTATCTTCATCATCATTTCAGCCTATCAATAGTCCACTGCTGAACATAGGCCTCCCCCATAGATTGTGAAAAAAGTTTGTAGGTCTCATTTTGTGTGATTTTGCCAGAGTTGCCACGCTTGGCCGGCGGGTTGGCAGCCGCAGTTTATTTATTCAGTAGTTTCAAGAAAATGCTGCTGCCCATCTCCAAGTTTTTAACTTCCCTCTGTCGACTTATATGACACCCACGGTACGAGATGGGGTGGTAGATTCTCTTAAGCCGCCACTACACGGATGGCTTCCACAATCATTGTATTTCGGTATCGAGAGCCTTGCTAACTTGTGTACTTACCGTGCAAATGAGTCTTAATAACTGATGTCTTACCTTAATGAGCGCAATGTGGTGTAAAAGAAATGTTCTGAGTAACAGAATTTTTTATGATTAGATCTTCTATGATTGATTGGTTTGCTCGTCAGTTTACCCGTACTTTATTCGTCAACTCCGTTTTTTTGACTCTACGTTGGCTAAGTGAAATGCTAAAATATCATTGCCTCCGACAATTACCACCTTCAACAAGCCAGACCTAAGTTATTCAGACCGTAGATAAGTAGCAGTGTCTAAGGTACTGCCACGCCTGTCCACCCTGACGACGTCAAAGTCAAAGCTAAAGTCAAGCTCTTATAAATTCAAAACCTACGCCAAATCGAAAAATAAAACCTTTAGGAACCGACAAGAGACTGTGGGACCTTTTTATAGAATAGAACAGAATAGAAAAAACATTTATTCGGCACAATTATGTTGGTAGGACCGTCTAGGTAGGTACCACCCCAGGGCCAGTTATTCTGCCGTGAAGCAGTAGTGTGTAAACACAGTAAGTGTTTCAGTCTGAAGGGCACTGAGAGCTAGCGTAATCACTGGGCATATGAGACTTAAAAACTGATGTCTCAGGATGACGGGCGCAGTGTGGTGCCACACAGAAATTCTCTGCGTGACACAGCATCTGTTACGGGCAAAATTACGTAAAACAAAATATTTCTGTGTCGAAAAGGGGTTGGCTCAGCATGTACTGTGTAAGTATGGACACACACAGCGCTGATTTTCAGCCAAAAACCTTTGTATTGGCAAACGGACGAGACTCGATTATCCGACCTGTCTCTGGGATTCAGTAAAAAGGCCTTGAGTTTAATTTTGAAAGCAATAATATTATTTAAATTCCTAATTGGTGGTGGAATTTGTTCCAACACTTTGTTGCTGCACATCGGAAATTGCCTCTGAATGCAACTGATCTGTGTGTCTGACCTATATATAGGCACACGTTCAATCGGTACGCCTAAATAATATAATATAATAATATAATATAAATACTTTGACTTTATTGGGTTAAGGACGAGATTATTACTTTCAGCCCATGTCACTATTCGCTGCAAGTCTTCGCTTAGATATTTTATGGCAGCATCTAGGTTCTCCGGCTTAAAAGAAATGTAGACTTGGATATCGTCAACATAAATATGGTACTTGTAGTTGCTTATGCATCTTGTGATACCTGCAGAGTATAAAATAAACAGTATAGGGCCCAGGATCGATCCTTGAGGAACTCTTGATTAACTGCTGCCAGACTAGATCGGAGGGGGGATCCATCGGGCATCCTTAGTTCAACAAACTGAAATTTTGTTGCTGGGATAGGTTTTAAACCATTTCACCACATACATTTTGCGGTATTCAGACAGGGCCTTGTTTTTTAAAGAAATCAGTTAGTTAATTATTTGTTATACCACGGGTACCTGCGAACATTCAATACACAATTTTTAACTGGGGCATGAATATCAAATATACAAAGAATACACTTATTAAAATTATTTAACATTTGATAGACATCTGTTGTATGTGCGATTAAATCCCAGCGAAATAGATATATTTCATTTTTATATTTATTATAACATGGTTAGTTAACTGTCATTCGTTGGGCGAAAAGAAAAATATCGAGGGGTAAATTTATCCTGCCTCAAATGGAATTCACAATAAACAATAGCGTGACCGTACAGTGACCCCATTGCCTCCACCGAGACGCGTCGCGCACGCATGTCTGTGCAAATAATATCAATTAATGACGAATTGGATTCAGTGAAATGTGTAGGCGAATGCGCTATTTGCGTAAGGCTAAGGCAGCATAAAAATGTAATAAATTTTATCGTATTATTACTATTTTGCAATAAGTTAATATTAAAATCGCCTAGTACTATGTGATCATATGAAGAAATACAGTTAATAGAGACCGTAAGTGCATCTAAAAAAAGATCTACGTGGTGCCAAGGCGGCCTGTACGCCGTACCTATAGCTATTTTTTTCCAACCAATGGTGGTCGTTAACCACATTTGTTCAACTGAACTATGACATGGTTCGACAGGATGTGCAAACATTTACACCTTGTTTAATATAAAGTAAAAGTTGTTTTCACACACCATTGTCCTCTCAATACTCATATAGTAAATCCAGGCGATTCGAGGGAGTCGTTAGGGTTCCGCATAAAGAACTGCGAAAACGAACATTATTCTTCACATTTTTAGATGTTCTTAAAGGACTGCAATATCTATTAACAACTTAACTTGTTGATTTGTGAACAGGCCCGTATTTTGTTTCCAAATATATGTCGCTCCGTGTTCAATTACATTCATTAACCAAAAGCTCCGTCAGACGCTTGTCGAGTAAAATAAGCAACGCATAAGTCACGATCAGCGAAGTTAATTTGATATATTTCCTTTAAGCTAGCGGGGGTATGGGTGTATAGACTAGAAAGAAAATTTTGTTCATTTTAGATTTTTATGACAGAAAGTAACATACATATATACAGTAACGCCTTTTTCCCATATAAGGGGTAGGCAGCGGCCAATCATGTAGCCCTCTTTTCGACCTTGCGGGAAACGAGCGACTCACGTCGCCGCCATTTTGATACGAGTTGAAAATTCGAAAGAAAGACGAGCAAACCTATCTACCGGTGATACAATGTCTGACCAAATGCTGTGTAACCCGACATTTCTTTGTGGCACCACCCTGCGCCGTCTATCCGTATACACTAGGAATCGCTGCCCTTCAGACCGAAACACAGACACAACTGATACTTCGGTGCTACTTACCTAGGCGAATTCTTGCATAGGAATCCTACTACCAGTACACCGTACATTTATTTCAGACCAAGCTAGCAACACAAACACTTACCGTCCCAGATTCAAAATAATTTTTCATACATACAGTCACGCCTTTTTCCCATATAAGTGATAGGCAGAGACCACAACCATAGGCCACTTTTCGCCATTGCCATTTTGGTACGTGTCACAAAATTCTTACTCCCCCTGGCGTTCTCACAGCATTGTGATACGAGTATTATGGTACATATTAAACGGCATGAATAAAGGCTGTCCGTACAATACCTTAGTCGCCTCTTACGACACTTCGGTAGGAAAGAGGTGGGTTCTATTCTGCTCTGTCGGACACCTATCGCTAAATAATTTTAAAGCAATAAAATGTAAAAAGGTTTAGGTGCAATGTGAGAAGTACAGAGTGAGTCACTACCAAACCATTAAATTGTTTGTTGCACATATTAGCGTCAGCTGAAATTTGAATCCAAGATTCACAACTCAGCAGTCATAAAGTCACGCGTTCGTTCCAACGAAAAACTCTTTTGTTGTACTGAACGCGTTTTCAGGATTTGAGATGTATTGAACGAAAAAATAATAGAGAAAAAAGGGCTTCCTTTTTTTTTTCTTATTTTTTTATTTGATATAGTGACGAGACGAGCAAGATGTACACCTGATAGTAAGTGCGACGTCTCCCCATAACAGATGCTGTGTTAATCAGAATATTTCTGTGTAGCACCACACTGCGCCCGTCACCCTGAGACATAAGAAGTCTTATATGCCCTGTGATTACACTAGCTCTCACTGCCCGTCAGACCGAAACAAAATAATGTTTGCACCTACTGCTTCATGGCAGAATAACTGACCCTGGGATGGTTTTTGCGTAGGAATTTAAAGTACGTCCGAAAAATTGTGTATATATTATTTTTGTTACAGTTCGTATTTTACTGTTAATGTTGATACATAAGAAAGTACATACATGTATGTTGTATAGATTTTAACAGGAAAGGCATTGTAGTGTATGTAATGATTGCGCACTACTGCTTCACGGATAGACGGATTCCTGCATCATGAACAGTGAGAGGCTGAAGTAGCCACATTCAATATAATAGCAGCGAGTGTAACGAGCGCCGCGCACAGAGTCACCGAGCTTAATTAAAGCTTACAAAGTAAACGCGGGGTCGCCGCCTCCGGCGAACAGTTATTAGTGAAACTAATTTCTCTGATGTTAAACATGTTTAAAATGTACATTAAAGAGCTACGAGGCGCATAATAACATGGTGCGTCAGTTTATCGTTATATAGACGACCGTATGGCAGTGTTCGAAGTACCCAATCACTGCGTTGCGTGTTTCGAGCCTACATTTGCGCAAAATCACGAGATTGTTCGTCAGGTGTTGTGATTATCCCCGTGGCTTTGAGATTGCATTATAACCTTACTACGACCTAATCGTATATTTACCTCACACATTGGGCACGGGTCGGTTAGGACTAGTGAATAATAATATAATCCTGTTGGCAGGATTCCTATGCAGGGATCCATCTAGGTAGGTACCACTCCAGGACCAGTAATTCTGCCGTGAACCAGTAATTCTGCCGTGAACCAGTAGTGTGCAAACATTACAGTGTTTCGGTCTTAAGGGCACTGAGAGCTAGCGTAATCACTGGGCATATGAGACTAAAGAACTGATGTCTCAGGATGACGGGCGCAGTGTGGTGCCACACAGAAATTCTCTGCGTGACACAGCATCTGTTATGGGCAAAATTACGTAAAACAAAACAGTTCGGTGTCGAAAAGAGATTGGCTCAGCATGGACTGTGTAAGTATAACAGGACACACACACAGCGCTGATTTTCAGCCAAAAACCTTTGTATTGGCAAACGGACGAGACTCGATCATCCGACCTGTCTCTGGGATGCAGTAAAAAAGGTCTTGAGTTTAATTTTGAAAGCAATAATATTATTTAAATTCCTAATTGGTGGTTGAATATTGTTCCAACACTTTGCTCGTTTCGTCACATTATAAAATAAAAATAATAATAAGTTAATAGAATCAGGCGTTACTTTGCGGAAATCCATTATAGTAAAGGAAAGAAAGTTAATTTGCTAAGATCCGCATGCAAAATGTAAAATGGTGTGTATTACCTAGTATTGAAGAGCACCACCCGCCCTCCCACAACAGCGTGAACAAGAATACCAACACCGCCACCAGACACCACTGAAGTCGAGAACACGACACGTGTTTCACCTCAAAACGAGGCATTATCAAGTGATATTGACTCTACGACTGTCAACCGCAGAGTGAGCGGCCCGGTCATAAGGCTGCTATTTATAGTCTCGGCGACGCAACCGACCGTTATCTAAGACAATGCGATGACGTCATCGCGATAACGGCCGTTAACGACCGATTAGTCACACAATCCCGAGTCACGTAGGCAGCCGTTTGCGATCGTATTGATAGCGATTGACTACTTCGAGAAGATTAGAACTTTAAGTACTAGATTTAAAGATTTTTTGATTTTCGCAGTGGTGAATTCGATACGTTTATTTGCTCATTCAGCAGTGTAATGTTATTATTTTTATTTTTGATTATTTCTAGTTGTTCCAGCACACACAGCCGTGATCCTTTGTCACAGATATGTAGAACTTTTTTTAAGTTTTGAGGTGAAACACGTGTCGTGTTCTCGACTTCAGTGGTGTGTATTGCCTAGTCGTAGTGTTGTAGTGGTGAAGGGTATCTGGTGGCGGCTCCCGGTGGCGGTATTGATATTCTTGTGCACGCTGTTGTGGGAAGGCGGGCGGTGCTCTTCTAAACTAGGTAATACACACCATTTTACATTTTGCATGCGGATCTTAGCATATTAACTTTCTTTCCTTTTTTATAATAATAATAAGGAAACTCTATAAATACCCCGGATAATAATAATAATAATAATTCATTAATTTAATTATTTTTTATATTTACGCGACCACTACACATTTAAATGAAACAAATTTTACGGATTTTATCGCGTTTAATTTTAATATTTATAACCCGACGTTTCGAGTGCTTTAACGGACCCATGGTCACGGGAGGACTGAGCTTAAAAACTTGTGCTAAGAGATGGTTCACCACAACAGTCGAATTGCGAGCACGATTGTTTTGCAGTCCGTGTTCTAAACCATTAGGACAGTGGCGCTGAACTTCAAAGTGTTTAATATATTGGACGGAAGGTACCGATATTCATAAATTGATTATATTGAAGAAATTGAATTAAATTGTAGTTACTAGGTTTCTTTTAGAATTTTGCCGAGTACTGTATTTTGGATTACAATTGTCGCTGAACGTCGAGTGTATAGCGAGCATTGACCCCCTTGTTTTCCCCGTAATGAAACTTCTTAGAAGTTAATTAATCCATCGAACCCTTAAGACTTAGCAGGGTACCAATTTAAATTAGCGATGAGGATCGCAAACTTCATTACTTAGTTGGGCGGGGCTCGTCTGTCACACGCGCCACCTGAAGTATACCTGCGATCTATTACATGCTTATACGTTATACGGGCTTAAAATGGCAGGTTTAAAATAACTGAGACTTCCAATTAAACCATAAAAAACTTTATATCTAAATTGCTTTTGTATGTAATAAAAGTAAAATAGCACCCTATAAATGTCCCACTGCTGAACACAGGCCTCTTCTCATTTCTGAGGGGTTGGAGCCGGGAAGAGTCCGCCATGCTGCTCCAATGCGTATTGGTTTATATGTCCCCGAAATATTGTTATTCCTCATACATGTAGGTTTACGCACGATGTTTTCCTTCACCGCTGAGCAAGTGGTAAATCAGAACATAAAAAAGTACAGAGGAGTCAAACTTAGGTTACTAGTCTATTTTTTTTAATTAATGTCTAATTTTCTTTCTTTCTAAATTTCACCAAACCAAAACGTTCACCCAATGATCAGTGCAAGGACTGTCCATAACGAATGCTATGTCAACAAGAACATTTCTGTGTGTCACCATACTGGTGGTAGGATTCCTATGCAGGAGTCCGTCTAGGTAGGTACCACCCGAGGGCTAGTTATTCTACCGTGAAGCAGTAGTGTGCAAACATTACTGTGTTTCGGTTTGAAGGGCACTGCGAGCTAGCGTAATCACTGGGCATATGAGACGTAAGACCCTATGTCTCAGGGTGATGGGCGCAGTGTAGTGTCATTTGTTACGGGCAGACGTTGCACTTACCATCAGGTGAATGTTTTGCTCGTTTCATCACTTTATGCAATAAAAAAAAGCGTCACCCTGATATATCAGTTCAAGTCTCACATGCCCAGTGATTACGCTAGCTCTCTGTGCCCTTCAAAACGAAACACAGTAATGTTTGCACACTACTGCTTCACGGCAGAATAACTGGCACTGGGGTGGTACCTTCCTAGACGGATTCCTGCATACGAATCCTACCACCAATATAATATAACCCTGAGTTTGAATACTAAATGAAGAATTGTTCCAAGGTCTCTTGTTGTTGGTTTCCGAATTGTGATTTAATATGATTGACATTATCACAACAATTTTCTTTTAACCGTTTCGCGACGTGTTTTAATCGAATGCTGAAAATGATTTTTTTTTAATTACGTCGGTCCTCCTTAGCACTAAGCACTCTTAGCATGTTTTCTGCTACCCAAAGGTTGATCGATAGAGGATGTCTTTAGGCATTAAGTCCGCCTTTTGTACACTTTTTATGCAAATAAAGTTTATATAAATAAATAAAATGATCTCGACTGAGTGTGTGTTTGATTATTACGATCAGAAAAGGATTCAGTGTTTTCGCATTCTCTTGAAGCGCTTATATAATATATATACAATGTACGTTGATAACAATTTTCCTTAAAGAAATTGTACTACTATGAAAGACGCCACAATATAACTAAATTAATTATTAAACTAAAAAATTACGAACAGTGGCAAATAAAAAATGACTTGTACAAAAGTACAAAACATTATACAGTAATATTAACTGCAGCTTCTGTGTTCTGGCAACGCTCCAAAAAGACATTTCGTTACAGCGGAAGGAGCACAAAGAACTGATCTTAAAATTCTGATGTACTTATACACATCCTACTACAAATGTTTGCGCAAAAGCTTAAGCATTAACAGTATGAAAAATGTATATTAACAAAGTTCTAAGAAGGTATTAACTAAAGTGCCGTGTGGTGGCGGCTCGTTGAAAGATTGCACTTGAACTGCACTGTGCACCCAATAGCGCATGGTGGCGATGGGCTCACCACCTATTAAACCAAGTGCATTATATTGTTTTGGTTATTGAGGCAGTCATCTGTTTTTACAGTGAGTGCCCAGTCTCTGACTACCCCTTATGGGATACAGTCGTGATCTTATGTATGTATGTATTACTAAAGTACCTGACGTAAATAAACGGGTTGCCCGATACATGGTGCTGCGTACAGATATACTTTAGTGTTATCCCACGCCTCTACAATAAATTATATCAGAAATACAGCATCAAGAAACATGCAGACCCTACTGGCGCCTTATGTAACGCTTTTGCGACGAGGTAGGCTAGGATGCAGTATCAGAGATACGCTGACAGTCACAAGGCCATCAGACTCGAACGCCAATAATTTGAGTTTTTGCGCAAACGTTAATTACGGATGGGATTCGGACCCAAGGCTCGGGTACTTCAGTACTCTGACTGCTCGGCCACGCGGTCGTCTCATTATAAATATAACATTATCATATATTATAAATATAATATTTAGATTTTCGGTATTGTAATTGTTTTGAAATCCTGTCCCGTTGATCATCTATTTAAAGTATCGATGTATATTTGTAACGTTATAATAGATCTTTCAGTTAATCGCGACGGAGGCCCCACTAGTGAACAATAGCGCCTTCCCCACAATGCGGGACCCATTAAAAACAAAAGCAGACTTGATCGTTGGACGTTTGTATAGGACCGAGTTATCAACTTGCAAATGTACAACTAAAAGAATATTCATTTTAGAAAAGATACGATGTGCTATTATTTTATCTTTGTATACTTGCCTCATGTGACACAGAAACGTAATGGAGGAAGCCTTTGAGTGTGTCGTACACTGCCTTTAGAACAAACGAGTATTTCTTTTTGATATAAACATCTGCTCGCCTATCAAAAATGTGCCAGAACGGAATTTTTCCTCGACCCGAAATTTCAGGAAAGTAGATTCACACGAAGCCGCAGAAGGGAGGCGTGCAAGAGGCAGTGCACCCGCTAGGTGGTATGATCAAATATTCTTTTAGGATTCTGTGCGTTTAAACCAGCAACAGTCGTTTCACTGTGCCAGTATCAGAAAAGAGTGAAGATTATTAATACACTCACATATATACTCAGCATATTTGGGAACGACCAAGAAGCGACTGAGAAAGAATTTCAGTTCCAATGTGGTAATACCTGCGATGCATTCTTTTTACTTTTTATGATACCTGCCTGTCACATAAATTCTTGTGCTAGAGCAGTCGTACCGACAGTGACCAAGTTTCGGCACCATATGTGAGTACTGGCGGAACACACTGTTCGAAGGCGAACTTCAGGCTTTGTGGTACGAGGAACCTGACAAAGCTTCCCAAACGCTGCCGGGCCTAGTTGAATCCTCCTATAAGTTTCTTTCTCGATTTCTTCTACGATGGAGAACTAAAGTTACCGACATAGCCTTTCGAGTTTGCAGACTGAAGTGGCAATGAGCTAGACACATCTGTCGCAGAAGTGACAACTGAAGGAAATCCTAGAGTGTTTAGGCAAACGTAGTGTGGGCGTCCCTTGATTATATGGGACTGCGACGTCCTGTGTAAATCGGCTGGCAGCACCTGGATGAGTGCAGCCGAATATCGGGCTAAATAGCGCCTATTCGGAGACACATGTCCAGCTGATGATAATGAAATAAATAATCATTAGATAGACAACACTACTTGTAGGCTACGATAGGTAAAATAATCATTACAAAAATTAACAATAAAACAAAATGCTGAGTCACCCAGAACATTTATGTGTGACACCACACTGCGCCGGTCACCCTGAGACATCAGTTCTTAAGTCTCATATGCCCAGTGATTACGCTAGCTCTCAGTGCCCTTTAAACCGAAACAAAATAATGTTTGCACACTACTACTTCATGGCAGAATAACTGACCCTGGGATGGTACCTGCGTAGGAATCCTACCACCAGTAAAAATATAAATACACTGTAAGTGTACCTTAAGAATTATAAGAAGACTAAAATATACAGCGTTATTTATAACTAAAAAAAAAGCGATATTTCGAAGAAGAAAAGTAAGTTACTTTGCTAAGATCCGCATGCAAAATATAAAAATGGTGTATATTACCTAGTTTTTTGAAGTGCACCACCCGCCCTCCCTCAGTAGCGTGCACAAGCAAACTAACACCGCCACCAGGAACCGCCACCAGGTACCCTCCACCAACCACTAGATAATATACACCACTGAAGTCGAGAACACGACACGTGTTTCGCCCCAAAACGAGGCATTATCAAGCGTAATAGACTCTACGACAGGCGGCCGCCGAGTGAGCGGCGCGGTCAAAGAGCTGCCTATTTATACTACAGGTGACGCAAACGGCCCCCGCCTACGACATTGCGATTACAATATCGTGATAGCGACCGCTTGCTCACACAATCCACCACCCGAATTACATAAGCAGCCGTTTGCGACCGAATTGATAGCAAACGACTACTTACTTAAATTGCGACGGACCTCGCTAGTCTTTTTAAAAAAACAATTAAAACTTATTAAAAGATATTTAATGTTCTCTCGAAGGTGGTTAATTTTAGAATGAATCTTATTCTATGTTAGTTATTAAAACAAAGACAATACTGTAACCGGATAGCATGGGAATCGTTATCGCTAAACTCTAATTACCGTCTAATCCGGGTGGCCAATGCTTACGTAGGCGTTATAAACAAAGTACTAGGGTTGGAATGATGTGACATAACTCCTCCCTCCGCTAGTTCGAGATTATCTGAAGGATTATCTCGCTTTTCCTTTATACAAATTTTAATCAGTTTATGCTTAAAAAATACAAATAAAAGAATCAGTATTATAACTAAAATTACAATGTTCACTAAGCTAACACTTCTAAAGGCGATTTTACTTTTGTTACTATTACGTAACTCACTATCGTTACTAAATTCACTCCTACTTTTCTGCAATAATAAATTTAGAAACTGGACATCAGCTAAGTCGATTCCATTGAGGTTGATGGGCTTCATTAGCATACTTGGCGAGTCAGTCGTTATCTTAGGTAAGCTGATTACTGGCTGCTTCAGGTAGGTTACATCCTTTCCTAGAGTCTGATGTCTTTTCAGAACATATCCTTTGATTTCCACTCTGCAACTATCATCCATTGTTAAAAGGTAAGTTCCCTGTATAATTTCTTGAGTTACTTCATTGTCGCAGAACTGACTCATTATTGTTTCAGGATATGAATAAATAATCCAACGATTTGACTGTACACGGTATATCTTTACATTTTCCACAGTTACAGGAATCGGGTGGCAGCTGGAAATGTTAGTATGAAACTGCATGATTTCAATGACGCATTTGTCGTCGATGAAAGGTGGCACGTCGTTCTCGTAACACAGGAACCGATGCTCGTCGATCTCCCGACATGACTCTGTGAGCGGCGTTGCTTTCAACCCTTTCACTAGTAAGTATGGATTTTTAGGAAGGATAAGGGTTGTCTGGCCATTTTGGAAGATCGGTAAAGGAATTAATTTGTAATAGGTAAAAATATCTTTTCTTATGAGTGGAATACCCATAATGAACTTTATTTGATTTTGTTTTATATAAGCTTTTATCTCTATAGTTTGTTCTAATTTTACAATATTTTCATATTTTACAGGAAATACTAATTTTTCGGTTTGTTCTTTTTCTTTTAATAGTAGCATAAGTTCATCTGTATCGACTATCGACTGATGTAATACATTAATTTTACTAAAAGCAATAGCTGTTTCAATTTCGTTTAAATGAATGTATAAGTTTTGAAAATTATCAAGAAAAATGTTATAGAAGTTAGTGACTTTAGTACTAGTTTGACGGAAATTCGATTCATTTAAAGCTTTATTTATATTCTGAATGCTTTCCTCTATTCGTATAAAATTACTTTTAGTAGAATTTGCAATGTTCGTAAAAGAACCCACCATTTCGGCTACTATTGTTATTTTATTTTTAATCGCGTCCTGTTCGGTGTGCATTTCATTTATTAACCTTTCGTATGTTATAGCGTCATTATTATCTAAGTTACCTGTAATAGTTTTTATCAGAGAGCCTAAAGGGTTGAGGAGGCCTCTTTTTAATCGCATTGAAGGGAACAATTGTCTATACTTTTCAATGGTAATATTCATAGCGTAATCTGTTTGCGTTTCAACGTCAGTAAAATCCGAATCAAATATTTTAATATTAAAACAACTTTGAACATGCTTTTTAAGTGACCTATATCTATGTACACTTGTTTCTAATTCTTCGTAAATTAAGTTTAAATCTAAAATCTTAATCACTCTCCAGTTGTCATAGGTGACGAAGGCTTGACCTTCATTAACTGGTAGCAATCCCGGGTTCTTGTCAATCCGGAGCAGATGAAGGGCCTGGATTCCCATTGTTTGGATCACCAGAAGGATTAACCTGTGAAGGGCGTTTTATATCTTTAATAGGAACCGTAGTGCTTCTTTTATTGGTTACAACTCTAACTACATTTCTTTTAACAGTACCAGTGACATGAGCTTTCTGATAGCGAGGTTTATCTTTACTTCGTCTTGTATTGACACCTTTTATGAACACAGTATCACCTACGTCTATATCAAATTGCGATTCACCTGCACGTTTCTCTTTTACCGTAACCTTTCTATCAATCATCCTATTGGTTAAATACTCGTATAAATGTTTAGTTCTTTTAGCATGTTCCTTTACTAATTGTTGAGTGTACTGCTTATCGAAATTTACAGAAAATGTACTATTGGATTCTGTGTGTCCGAATACTACTTCAAATGGCGTGAGATTTGTTGTGGAATGAATAGAGTGATTATAAGACATAACAGCATATGTCATTACAGATGCTGCATCGGTGATTTTGTGTTCGTATTTTGCGATACGGTACACTTCGGTAATAGTTGAATGGAACCTTTCAACCAATCCCATAGAGTTAGGATTGTGCGGGGTGCTAATATGTAAATTGATTTTGTATAATGCTAGCATTTCCTTCATCAGTACATTATTGAATTCCATACCGGGATCTGAACATATTTTGGTAGGAGTTCCATAAAATGAAAAATATTTTATTAAGGCTCTAATTACCTCGGGAGTAGATCTGCTATTTATTTCAATAGCTTGTCCTAACTTACTGAATGCGTCAATTAAGGTAAGGAAATGCTTCCCTTCTATTGAAAATGTGTCGATAAATATTTCCTGGAATGGTTTCGATTGAGTTTGACTCAATTGTATTTCTGGTTTTAAAGGTTTACGATCGTATTTCATTTTCTTACACAATTCGCATGAATTAATGATGCTTGCTACCGTTTGACCCATGTTATTCCAGTAAAACGTTCGTCTTAGATGTACTAATGTTTCTTTGATTCCTCTATGGCAATTTTTACCCAAGTGATATTTTAGAACTACTTCACGTTGCTCGTTTTCGTCTTCTATGTATATTATCCTCTCAGTGCATTCATAAAATTTAACACTACCCTTTTTAAATAGTTGTGTCGTAACTTTTGAAAATTGATCACGGTGAAGATTATCTTCAAAGTAAAAGAAATATTTAATCTTAGGTCTAATGTATTCTTTTAGAAAACCTTTAATTAGCTCATAATTATTCAAAGGTAAGTGTACTTCTAATATTTTTTGTTTATCCCTAGACATGTTTTTTACTGAACATTCATTTCTGTTCCAGGTATGTACGAGTATTTGGTTTGGTTTTGTGTCTATAGCTTCATGGAGAATAAGGATACCTGCTGTGTCTACATCTTTAGCCGAATGTACTGTATGTATACTACTTTGCCCTTCGGAGGCGGTGGCAGTGCTACTATTCGGAGAGGGCATTGAATACGGAGATCGTCTACCGTCTAAAGAGGAAATGCTTAAAGTTTCAGAATCAGATGAAATTGTTATGGGTTGTAATGGTTTTTTCTGTTTCCCAAGCTGTACAATTTCAGTGACAACATTATCTAAATATCTTTGTAGTTTTTGTTCCTTTTTGTCTAAATTAACTTTCATAGATACGTCGTCTTTTTCGTCTAAAACATTAATTCTAATACGAGATAAGGCATCTGCGTTACAATTTTGTTTTCCATTTTTGTAAATAATTTCGTAATCGAATTCTGCTAGTCTTAATTTCCACCTGATAAGTTTACTATTGGGCTCCTTTATAGAATTTAACCAGGCTAAAGGGCGATGGTCAGTAAATATAGTGAATTTTTTTCCATATAGATAGGGACGAAAATGTTTGACGGCCCAAATGATTGCTAAAAGTTCCTTCTCTATCGTGCTATATCTGGTCTCAGCATCGTTTAACGTACGGCTGGCAAAGGCAACTGGCTTATCACTACCAATAGGCCCTTGAGATAGGACTGCACCTAGAGCGAAGTTCGATGCATCCGTAGTGAGGACAAAAGGTCGAGAAAAGTCAGGATATTGCAAAAGCGGGGCATTCGTTAAAAGTTCTTTACACCTTTCGAAGGCCTCTATATACTCTTGGGTTATTTCAATTTTATTTTTCTTTTTCAAGCAAGATGTGAGCGGTTGTGTGAGCTTAGCAAAGTCTTTGATGAATTTTCGGTAGTAGCCTACTAGTCCGAGAAAACTCTTTATTTCGGTGGATGTTCGAGGTAACGGGAATTTTAATACCGATTTGACCTTATCATTGTTAGGCTTCAGGCCCTCTTTAGTGATTGTATGCCCTAAATACAAAACTTCTTTTCTCAAAAACTCGCACTTATCTAAAGTTACTTTTAAATTTGTTTCTCTGAGACGATCAAAAATTTTTCGTAATTTTTCAATCTGTTCTTGAAGACTAGATGAATAAACAATTATGTCATCGAGGTAAACTAGGCAATGAAGACCTTGAAGACCTCTTAGGACGTTATCCATTGCACGTTGGAACGTAGCTGGAGCTGTCTTTAAACCGAAGGGCATACGTTTAAATTCATAGTGCCCTGATTGTGTTGTGAAAGCAGTTTTCGACCTATCGGCTTCGTTAACTTCTATTTGGTGATAACCACTTGCCAAATCGATAGTACTAAAATATACTGATTTACCCAGTTTGTCGAAAAGGTCCGTTATGTTAGGTAAAGGGTATTTATCGTCTACTGTCTTTTCATTTAAACGCCGATAGTCAATAACCATTCTAAATTTTTGTTGACCGGTTGCGTCTAATTTCTTAGGTACCAAATGAACGGGCGCACTCCAAGGTGAGTGGGAATTTTGGATAACGTCATTTTGAAGGAGTTTGTCTACCTGACTTTGTATTTCCTCGTTTTGAAAAGGTGGATGTCTATAAGGTCTTATATATGTCGGATCTTCATTAACGGTTCTTATGTTATGTTTTACTTGATTTGTAAATGAAAGTGGAATTTTCTCACTATAAAATATGTCGCGATATTCATAACATAATTTAGTAATAGCCATATGTTCTTCCTCATTGGTATGGTCTAAACGAAGCTTGTTTAGATTTTCCTTAAGAATTTTATCAATCTCGCATTCAGACATCGTCACATTTACTTCACATTCAATATTTTCAAACAGAGTAACATTAAATGGATCTGTAAATTTAATGGTAGCCTTCTCATTAGAGATATTTTGTATGACAGTTTCAGCAAAGAAATTTTCACATTTAACTAAAGCACTGGGCATACGCAATCCTTTACTAAATTGTGTAAAATTAACTATTGCGTCTCCGCTTTGTAAGTTTGTAGGAATTTTTACGCGGGTCTCAGACCTTGGTTCTAAATTTATTTCGTAAGGTGGATTATAAATCATTTGAATTTCTGCATTAGGTGTCCGCAATATTTGATGTTTCATGTCGATATTAGCTGCCAATTTCTTTAATAGGTCTGATCCAATAAGGCCGTCATATCTACCGTCTACGTCATAAATATAAAACTTATGTGGTAATTTACATTTAAATGTTTTCAATAGTGGTATAAAAATTATTTCGTTATGAACGCTTTGTGCATGAGTGCTTACGACTGTAAATGGTTCGTGATATTTAAATTTTTCGAAATATTCATTTGCCTTTACAGGACTAATAAAAGACCGACTACTGCCAGTGTCAATCAAAAATTTTGAATTGATTTCTGGAATTATAATGTGAGGTAATTTCAAAATACTGTCGGAATAATTCAAATGAATTATTTCACTGTGTCGTCGGGGGTTGTCCTCTGAAAATTTACAGGCACTACTGTTTAATATTTAAAAGTGGTGAATTCGAGACGTTTGTTTGTTCATTCAGCAGTGCAATGTTATTATTTTTATTTTTAATTATTTCTAATTGTTCCAGCACACACAGCCGAAGCCCCTTGTCGCAAATATGTAGGACTTTAAATGTGTGGTCGCTAGTCAGGTTATGCCCAGTTTCCAAAAGATGTTTTGCGAAGTGTGATCTGTCGGGATTGCAATTTCTGTACGCGGCCAAATGCTCCTTGTATCGGGTATCGAAATTGCGACCAGTCTGACCCACGTAAACGGCGCTGCATTCACTGCAAACAAGTCTATAAACGCCGGATTTTTGGCGTTCATCAATTTTGTCTTTGACGTTACAAGTCCCACTCAGCGAATTGCTTGTCCTGAACGCAACGTAAATATCGTTACGCCTAAGAGTCCTTGCTATTCTCTCAGATACAGGACCCAAGTAGGTCAAACTGCTCACATATCGTCGAACACCTCGGGATGTAGCCGCGTACAGATCTTTGCGAACTATATGAATTTGTTTCTTTTTTATTATGGTGTTAATAATATTTTTTGAATAACCGTTAGAGACCGCAATCTGATAGATGATTTGGAGCTCCTTGGCATAATTATCCTTATTCAGAGGTACGGCCAATAGACGATTAACGTAACTATGGAAAGCGGCCAATTTATGTTGCCAAGGGTGACACGATGACGCTGGGATGACAGAATCTGTGTGGGTCGGTTTGCGGTAAATTTGAAAATCATGGGTGCCGTTTTTATGGGATATTGAAATATCTAGAAAGTTAAGAGTACAATCTTGTTCCAATTCCATCTTAAATTTTATTTTGGGGTGAATTTTGTTTAATTTATTAAAGAAAACGTCCAGTTGTCTTCGGGTACCTGTCCAGCAAATGATAATGTCGTCTACATATCTGTAGTAGTAAAGGATATTTTTATTGACAACTATGTTTAGTTTTTCATAGTTATCCATAAATACATCCGCCATAAGAGGACTTAATGGGGACCCCATTGCTAGACCTTCTCTTTGTAAATAGAATTGGTTGTCAAACCGAAAATAGTTCTGTTTCATACAAAGAGAAGTCAAATTTAGAAGATCTTTTGTTTCCCCGGGATGTAGACGACGTTTATTAAAATGATCTGCGAGTATACGCAAACAGTCTTGTGGGGGGACATTTGTAAAAAGACTCAACGTCTAAAGATAATAGAATGGATTTGGGGGGTAGATGAATATCTTTAATTTTAGAAATGAGATCTAAACTGTTTTTAACAGTAACAGTAAAAAAACAGTACAAAAACATGTAGACGACATTATCATTTGCTGGACAGGTACCCGAAGACAACTGGACGTTTTCTTTAATAAATTAAACAAAATTCACCCCAAAATAAAATTTAAGATGGAATTGGAACAAGACTGTACTCTTAACTTTCTAGATATTTCAATATCCCATAAAAACGGCACCCATGATTTTCAAATTTACCGCAAACCGACCCACACAGATTCTGTCATCCCAGCGTCATCGTGTCACCCTTGGCAACATAAATTGGCCGCTTTCCATAGTTACGTTAATCGTCTATTGGCCGTACCTCTGAATAAGGATAATTATGCCAAGGAGCTCCAAATCATCTATCAGATTGCGGTCTCTAACGGTTATTCAAAAAATATTATTAACACCATAATAAAAAAGAAACAAATTCATATAGTTCGCAAAGATCTGTACGCGGCTACATCCCGAGGTGTTCGACGATATGTGAGCAGTTTGACCTACTTGGGTCCTGTATCTGAGAGAATAGCAAGGACTCTTAGGCGTAACGATATTTACGTTGCGTTCAGGACAAGCAATTCGCTGAGTGGGACTTGTAACGTCAAAGACAAAATTGATGAACGCCAAAAATCCGGCGTTTATAGACTTGTTTGCAGTGAATGCAGCGCCGTTTACGTGGGTCAGACTGGTCGCAATTTCGATACCCGATACAAGGAGCATTTGGCCGCGTACAGAAATTGCAATCCCGACAGATCACACTTCGCAAAACATCTTTTGGAAACTGGGCATAACCTGACTAGCGACCACACATTTAAAGTCCTACATATTTGCGACAAGGGGCTTCGGCTGTGTGTGCTGGAACAATTAGAAATAATTAAAAATAAAAATAATAACATTGCACTGCTGAATGAACAAACAAACGTCTCGAATTCACCACTTTTAAATATCTTTAAATCCAGTACTTAAAGTTTAAATATACTCTAAGTAGTCGTTTGCTATCAATTCGGTCGCAAACGGCTGCTTATGTAATTCGGGTGGTGGATTGTGTGAGCAAGCGGTCGCTATCACGATATTGTAATCGCAATGTCGTAGGTGGGGGCCGTTTGCGTCACCTGTAGTATAAATAGGCAGCTCTTTGACCGCGCCGCTCACTCGACGGCCGTCTGTCGTAGAGTCTATTACGCTTGATAATGCCTCGTTTTGGGGCGAAACATGTGTCGTGTTCTCGACTTCAGTGGTGTATATTATCTAGTGGTGGTATTGTAGTGGTTGGTGGAGGGTACCTGGTGGCGGTTCCTGGTGGCGGTGTTAGTTTGCTTGTGCACGCTACTGAGGGAGGGCGGGTGGTGCACTTCAAAAAACTAGGTAATATACACCATTTTTATATTTTGCATGCGGATCTTAGCAAAGTAACTTACTTTTCTTCATTATAATGGATTTCCGCAAAGTAACGCCTGATTCTATTAACTATAAGCGATATTTCTATAACTGATCCGTCCGAAAAATTGTTTATATATTATTTTTATTACACTTCGTATTTTACTGTTAATGTTGATACATAAGAGAGTACATACATGTATGTTGTATAGATTTTAACAGAAAAGACATGTAGTGTAATACTACCTACATGTGTATTATGTTAGCATCGTGTTATTTTACCCGCGGGCGCACTGTTAAACTGAAACAACCGACTACAGTTAACTTTATACATACATGCCTTATTAATAAAAATAGCTTATATTACAGATAATGGGTAGGTCTGCCAAAAATATACAAAAATAGTCGCAATCACCTTTAATTTCGAGACTAATTATTTACAATGGGTTTATATAGATTGAACAGCGTAACACTCTGTCTAAGATCTTTTGCCCATCTCTTGCCCTTGTTCTAGAATACTTGCGTATTTAAAATGAGAGTAGAAGAGGGACAGATTCCTTTTTACATTGTGGTAGGGGTCAGTCAATACAATGCTTGTACTAGCCATTTAGATTTAAAGTTTATTTGATACATTGATTAGTAAATTAACAGCATTATATTATAAATGTCATTATTATTTTGCATACAAGATTATTTAGCATGTAGTTAGTGTAATTATTAATAACAATAGCAGAGGGACTGACTACTCTTTACATTTGGCAGGGGCTAAGCAATACATGCTTTATTATGCAAGATTAAGTTTTTTTATTTAATCATTGACAATTATAGTATTTATCAGCGTAATTATTTATAATGTAATTAATAGATATGATTATTTAGATTGTGGTGCGTGGTAACACTTATTACAAGCATAGTCTGAACCTACACTTAGACTAGTTAATCCTAGAGTAAGAAAGTATTAACTTCGTAATTCCGATTTTTTTAATAATCAGAACAAAGGAATGTTTTATTAGTTCGTACTAATAAAACATTCCTTTGTTCGGTTTTAACGGGTAAATTATGGCAACCCACATATTTTAAAAGTAAGAACAGTGAGTCACTGAATTGTTATTTTCCGTTTGAATTGTCCGTTACAAGTGTGCATTTATTTATATTGATTTTATTTTACGTTTTTTTGTATGTATAATATGACATACTGTATATATGTAGGTCCCCACACTTATGTATGGTAGTGAATGCTGGGTCTGGCACAAGAAGCATGAAAGTAAGATTAACGCTGTGGAAATGAGAAGTTTGAGAAGTATAGCTGGAGTAACTCTGATTGACAAAGTGAGAAACAGCGTGATAAGGGAACGTTGCTGTGTGGTTGAAGATGTAGTGACAAAGATAGAGAAAGGGATGCTTAGATGGTTTGGACACGTAGAGAAGATGAATGAAAGGAGATTGACGAAACAGATTTAAGAGGCAAGTGTGAATGAGAAAGCCGGTAAGGGTCGACCAAGGTGTACGGTACGTATCACAATCAGATCGGTGAACTTTTGAGGAAAGGTCACGTTAAAAGTACCCGCAACCGACGAGCATGTGTGAAAACGCTAATGAAAGTAGAAGAAGCTAAAGATGTGTGTCAGGATCGTAGCAAGTGGAAAGATGTGGTCTCTGCCTACCCCAATGGGAAAGAGTCGTGACTGTATGTATGTGTATGTATATTTATAACTATATTTATATTATACTTATATAAGAGTTATTTAGGTTTTTTTGCTCTTTCTTTCTTTCCCTCTCTGTTTTCCTTTATTGCTACACCTAATCAAAATCTCACTACTCCATGCAACCACTGGGAGAAATTGCCTAAAGGCATTAGGTCCGCCCTTTGTATCCTTTTATCGTAAAGGAAGCAATAAAGACAGGGTTTGACTTGACAGTTGACAAGAAGCAAGTAGCAGGTCGTTGGTAATTTGCAATAAAACTTTGGATATTGATTAGAAACTCTAAAATAATGTATTGTTAGTGTTAATAAAACATAGTTATTATCAACCAAAAACGCGAAAACGAAACGAATGTGAAAATCTGTACTTTGATTTAAACTCAGTTTCATGAAGTTCTAATGGATTTTACGAATCTTGTACAACTTAATACGCCTCATTGTTGGTAAATGTGAAATTTGGTTCTCCAGCTCATGAATTACGTCTATCACTCGTGTATAAAATAACCTCTTTACATTATATTCGAGCAACAACGAAAAACGTACGAGGTACGATCGACAGTTACACACATTGCAATTCATTTTTCAGTGATTTTGCCATAGATGCCACGCTTGGCAGGCAAGTTGGCAATCGCAGTTTATTTATTCAGATGTTCCAGAAAGATGCTGCTGCCCATCTCCTGGTTTTCATCCCTCTGTAGACTTTTACGACACCCACGGGATGAGACGGGGTGGTAGATTCTCATAAGCCGCCAACACACGTCAAAATTTGCTGAAGGTTTTAAATTGTAACGGTATTTTAAACAACTTATTTTTTTTCATTACGGCAATAGTAACAAGAAGATAGAATAGAAAAATAAGAAAGTAATAGCAAAACAACAAATTAAAAAACATTCGTTTGATATCAAAATTGGTAAGTCCAATTATACCTCAACTAAGTCTCTGTCTGGGAGTCCCCTTAATTGCATTTAATTATCATCGCACGAATCAATTGCTTCGCAAAGTTTGTTTCGACCCGTTGAAAGTACACAAGTCGGGCAGCTTCATTTTACTTGTAGTCTCCTAATTGTACGTAATTGAATTCGCGAAAACCTTAGCTGACTTGTTGTGATTATTTCATTTAATTTGTTGTTTAAATATTTGCGTTACACGATTTGATTCTTGTGTCGGGGTACAACGGAAAGCAATATCAACCAGTCGTTCTAGCCGAGTTCTATTTCTTTTCATGACACACTACAACAATACAGTATTTTTTATTTTTATTTGATAAAGTGACGAAACAAGCAAAACGTTCACATGATGGTAAGAGCAACGTCTGCTCATACGAGTAACAAATGCTGTGAATATTTCTTTGTCGTTTCAGCCTATAACAAGTCCGATGCTGAACATAGGCCTCCCCCATAGATAGCCACGAAAATTTGTAGCTCTCATTTCGGAGGGTTTTTGCAATAGTTGCCACGCTTGGCGGGCGGGTTGGCAACCGCAATTTATTTATTAAGATGATCCAGGTAGATGCTGCTGCTCCTCACCAGGTTTTCATTTTCTCTCTGTCGACATTTACGACACCCACGGGATGAGATGGGGTGGTAGATTCTCTTAGGCCGGCACCACACGGCCACGGTCTTTGTGGCACCATACTATACCCGTTACCGGTATTCTTAAATGTCATATGTCCAATAATTACACTAGCCCTTCAAACCGAAACACAGTAATGTTTGCATACTATTGCTTCAATGGAAATGAATAAATGGCCCTGGAGGGGTACCTACCTAGACGGACACTAACACCAGTTATATATTTATAAGTACAAAATTATAAACCCAAATTTTGCACGTATAAATACATATGCCGGCGCAAGCATGTTCACAATCTTTGAAAAGAAGAGAACTTAATTACTGTGTATTGTAATAATCATTTCATAGTTATAAAGATTTATGTTATCCGAGTGTTTTTAATTTTTATTAATTCGCTATTGCTAACTATTTATTGTTTTAGTGAACTTGTATTGACTAAAATAAGAATTGTTGTAACTTGTAAATAATAATTGTTTAAGATTACCTAAATTATAACACTTTAATCATTTGTAAATATTGTAAGAGTATTTTAACAACTGTAAATAAGAAATTGAGAGCCGAATTGTCGTTGATTTCATCTGAAACGCTAGAGGTCGCAAGGTGGGCAATTCTCAAGCCGCCTGCACGGAGTCGCGGTGGGCATTCTGGACTATTCCGTGGAGCAGTACTGACGTGCTGTTATTAAGTTAAGTGCTATTTTAAGTCTTTATTGTTCATTAAATATTAAAGATAATTAATTTGTACACTACAAGTAATTTTTTTTATTGGATAAAGTGATGAAACGAGCAAAACGTTCACCTGATCGTAACTGAAACGTCTGCCCATAGCAAAGGCAGTGTCACTCATAACATTTCTGTGTGAAACCCCACTGCGTCCATCACCCTGAGCACCACCTGAGCACATGAGACTTAAGAACTTATGTCTCAACATAAGTTCTTAAGTCTCATGTGCTCAGTGATTACGCTAGCTGTCAGTGCCCTTCAAACTGAAACACAGTAATGTTTGCACACTACTGCTGCACGGCAGAATGACTGGAACTGCTATTACTTTCTACACTTATGTACAAGTAATATTGCTGAACACATTCGAGTGAAATTTATTCGTAGTTGTATCTTTCTGTATGGACATTTTACATTTATTACAATACATACTGGTTTCTTAGAGAAAAAAGGCGGTTCGTGATAATTTCAAGTGCTGAAACAGCACGCACTCGGCAGAGTAGGAAAACATTGTAAGACAATCGGCATGCGAAGGAAATGACAAATGTTTCGACGACACGTGACTTCCACGTACCCGGGCTAAGGTAATGTAAAATGTTCGTGAGGACCAAAACACGCATGCGCTGCACATGCACCGTACCCGAAGCAACATTTATCTTATGAGACATAGGGAATATTCAGATGCAGTGTTAGAAACACGGTAACAATTATAACACACATAAAACAGAAAAGAAAAAATGAAATGAAATAATGATCAGAACGGAGGAAATCAACATACATATATTTACTTAACTTGATTTCAGAATCATTTCTAAATCAAAAATCGATAAAATTACGTTTTGGTAAAGTTTTGTTTGACAGTGATTTACGATCTATTATTCTATCATTATGTGTTGAAGTTGGATCATTATATTTAAAAACATTTATTTATGAAATTAGCGATTGTGTGAAATAATCTGCTTGCCATGTGTCTCTGTGTCTGCTTGCCATGAATTTATTAGTAGTATGCATGTATTTGTTAGAACGTTGCGTTATTGCAGTCCATGGATGTGCATAAACAAAGAGCATTAGCATAGAAGACGTTATGCGCAATCAGAATGGCTCGAAATGAATCTTGTGTACAATCATGTGCACTGACTCTTGAATCTTATTGTAACGACACATGGTTCAATATATATTCAAATAGCATACGTTATGTTGCACGTGACTGTACATGATGAGTTAATCTGAATCAGATCACGCCCTGCCTCTCGCAGGGTGGGCTTGAGCAACTGAGCGAACCCTGTATATATTGTTTCCTTATAAATATGTTGAAGCAACTGTACACATTTTTACTCCACCATTTATTTTATGACGACCACATGGCTCAATAGTTAATAATACTACTACTAAAGCGGAAGAGTTTGTATGTTTGAAAGCGTTAATCTCTGGCAATAAAATTTAGAAACATTCAACGCTATAAAAATTTACGCACGCTGAGAACTGAACATTACCGAGAATGACTGATTTATAAATGGTCAGGTCAGCGAGGCACCACGCCTTACGGCGCAATCATGTGGTATATAATTGTCTCTAATCCATACTAATATTATAATTGCGAAAGTAATTCTCTCTGTCACTCTGCCTGTTTGTTACCGCTTCAACAGCTGAACCAATCTTAATGATATTATATTGGCACAGAGACAGCTTGCATCCTGGAGACGGACAGGGTACTTTCTATTCCGGAAAATCAAGTGTTAGTTTTAGAGGGGGTAGGATTCTATGCAGGAATCCGTTCGTTAGGTACCACCCCGGGGCCAGTTATTCTGCCGTGAAGCAGTAGTGTGCAAACATTACTGTGATTCGGTCTGAAGGGCACTGCGAGCAAATGAGACCTTAGAACTAGTCTTAAGGTGACGGGCGCAGTTTGGTGCTGCACAGAAATATTCAGATAGAACAGCATCTGTTATGGGCAGACGTTGCAGTTACCATCAGGTGAACGTTTCGCTAGTCTTGTTACTTTATCAAATAAAAAAAAAGTTCCAACGGTATTTTAAAATACCTAAATCCACGCGGACGTAGTCGCGGGCTTCAGTTAGTTGTGTAATAATTTCTAGTATGTTACATTTTACGTTTTTTATGCATACAATTTTAACGTTAAATATTATATTTATTTTTAACTTTTGTTAAAGTTCTATTTTCAATATCATTATTCTCTATATGATCCTAAGCATTCTCGTTGATTAAATTCCAAGTAGCTTTTGCATTTATTAAATTATTGCTTCCATTGCGTAGTTGATGTAGCTTTAGAAATAAAATGGTTATTAAAAAATCTCCCAGATTTTTTAAAATTTTATTATATTAACTTGCATGAGTTTTCACAAATTACAATAATGATTTTCTTGTTATATTGTGAAATTTCTAGATAACTTAAGAACGCGTCCAATTGATTTGCTGTAACGTAACGGAAAATAATGCCAGTGCTCAATGATTTCTGATATTTAAGTTAATTCTGTGAACTACAGAGCGTAAAAAATTACTTTTCCTTAGTCGACCGGTTCGAAATTATGTAAGGTAGTGAACTGAAAGTCGTCAATAATTTATTGCGTATTTCTTGAACTAATAATTTTGCTGCGGACTCGCTATGTATACGTATCTTTGTTTTTCCAGCAATTTAACCTGCTATGAAATATTAAATTGACCTTATTTGAACATTATGTATATAAAATGAATTGGTATATGGCAAAAGCCGCGACAGCTTCCGCCTCCATCCCGAGCCCTGCTGTCTCAAAGCAAAGCTCCGCCGCCTTACGGCAAACATCCTCCGCCTCTCAGCAAATCTTAGCTGACTCACAGCAAACCCCCGCTTAGCAGTAAGCCGCTGCCCGTTTTAACAAACGTCCGCCGCCGAATTTCATTCAGGCTAAAATAAATGGTCGCTCCAGCTTCAGAAGTTAGAAGCCGAAATGTGACAAGCTTCCTCCAAACCAACCGTGTGTACTTCCGTGTGTACACCAACACTCTGGCCGAAGAGCGCCAGCTTCGGGTAGTTCTGAAGAACCTCCCAAAAGAAATCGATGTGGTCTCCCAATTTTATCAATACACCGGATGTACAGCGAGCGCACTAAGGTGCCCTACAACATGTTGCTCGTCGTCCTTCAGAGTTCCCTTGCAGGTAAACAGATCCCCGCGTCCATCATAAACGATTCAGGGAAAAATTAGAGATAATATTTTGATCTCGTTAAAATAACAAATAGTTTGTTGTTTTAACAATAGTCCATAGCTGAACAGCGGCCGCGCCCAAGTTTTGCCAAAATGCACGGAACTGAACAACTTGCATCTATCGTAGTTAAGATAATATTAATGACTAACTGTGCCGCGTGGTTTTACCTGCTTAAGAGACAACTTTACTGGTGGTAGGATTCCTATGCAGGAGTCCGTCTAGGTAGGTACCACCCCAGGGCCAGTTATACTGCCGTGAAGCAGTAGTGTGCAAACATTACTGTGTTTCGGTTTGAAGGGCAATGTGAGCTAGCGTAATCACTGGGCATATGAGACTTAAGAACCTTTGTCTCAGGGTGATGGGCACAGTGTGGTGTCACACAGAAATACTCTGGGTGACACAGCATTTGTTATGGGCAGACGTTGCACTTACCATCAGGTGAGCGTTTTGCTCGTTTCATCACTTTATGCAATAAAAAAAAACAACATTGTTTGTCTTTCTATTACGATTTTATTTAATGTATTGAATTATAATTCTTTTGGAGATATATATATAACACTATTAAGTACACATGCTTTTTAAGCGGATTTTGGATCCGGGAAAAGTCCATCACTCTGCTATTGTGCGAATGGGTGGACTTCACATATCCACACAAATATACTCTCACACTAATATACAGATTTCCTTACAATGTTATCCTTCACCGCTGAAGGAAGAAAGTTAATGTGCTAAGATCCGCAAGCAAAATATAAAATGTATATTACCTAGTTTTGAAGAGCATCTCTCGCCCTCCCACAGTAGCGTGCACGAGCAAATTAACACCGCCACCGGGAACCACCACCAGATACCCTCCACCACTACAACACTACCAGTAGGCAATATACACCACTTGTCTTGACTTAAGACACGTATTTAACCTTAAAAGGCATTATAAAGTGATATTAAGGAAATAAAGTTAATTTGCTAAGATCCGCATGCAAAATATAAAATCGTGTAAATTGCACCGTCCGCTTTCCCACAGTAGCGTGCACCAGCAAACTAACACCACCAACGGGACCACCGCCACCAGATACCCTCCACCACTAAAACACTACCTCCCGCGGGTCTCATAAATGTCGACTAATAGAAACTACACTAGAAAATCATGTGTCTTATCACATGGTCGAATAACGCCATAAGTCAGATATATAATTTCGGTAATGTAATTGCTGTTAGCCTTTTTGGTTTTTACAGCTTCGTCGGATACTGTGCTCACGGGCCAGGGGCCCGCGTGCCAGGTTTGGTTTGACCCAAACATAAATACATAAAAAATACTCCTACAAAAACCTCGAGATTCGGACTGTCACGTTCGCTGCGTTCTTGCGCGATTTCGAATATCTCAAATGATTTTAAGTCGTCGATTAATCGAGTAATGACAGTCCGAGGGAGGCGTCGGGCCTCCATTCGGACTGTCGACTTGTGTGTCTTGTGTACGCGGTGTGATTGTCGACGGCTGCGCGCCGCACTCTACGGCGGTCGCGCATCGTGGTGCGTGTTATATTAAAGCTATTGACTGTGTGTACAGTGTAGCCTGGATCATAACTGACCGTATCGTGGTCAGGGAGTGCTGAGACGTCCGTGTCGTCTAGCACGTTTCGCGGGCGAAGTTTGCGTTCGGTCGCGTTTATATTAGAACGGTAATTTGCTGCTTTAACCACCAGCTGGCTTGGATGAACCGCGGCTTTTTCGATAAAACCGCCGTGATAATTATCTGAAGTGTTCAGAGATTAAGGGTATTTCACAGTACCTGTGAAGGTCTACGTTGCGTTGATACCAGCCGGCTCCGGTGGCAGTTCGCAAGAATCGATTTTGAACGCTTTGCAATTTCTTTAAATGATTGCCCGTCGCGTGAGCGAAAGCGACGCGTGCATAGGCCATTACGGGTCTTATGCAAGTCTTATAGAGTCTCATAAGACCCGTTTATGCAAGTCTTATAGAGGCGAAGTTTGTGTCTAAGGCACATTTTCCTTGAAGAAGTTTTAAATAACATTTTTGAAAACCCCCGACTAAAAGAAAGCAACGAAAGTTAAAATAAAAAACGTTTTTAGAAAGGATGATTTGTCACGAGTTCTGTCATATAAACAACAATTTATGACTTTCCGTAGTTCTTCCTCCCTTTGTGTACCTATTTGTTTGTCGTAGAGATAGAAACGGCATTTGTAAAAAAAATTACAAACCCAAAAAACTCCGTCGGGGCTGCAATTACTATATTTGTTCCCAATTTCAATTAAAATGTAGCAGTGAAGAAAAGCTGTTGTGTCTCGTAGAGATGCGGCAATTTATATTAGTTAATGACTAAAGTTATTTACGTACCCAACGTACAAATAATCACAAACTCATAAAACTGCAAAATTTCAGCTCATTTCAAAGCAGAGAATGGCCGAAGTCAGGAGAGCACTGACAAACATGCAAAAAGAATCGCTGACAGCGCATCTCACTTGGCTTCATTGAGAAGTCAAGAGAGCGCTGAAGAGCATGAGCCAGGATTGCTGACAGCGCATCTCACATTCATTACTCTAAGAACAAAAACATGATGTACATCGAAACCCCTATTTTTTTTAAAAAAGAGCCTAAAAATGGTTTACTAACTCGGTACCTCTCCACATAGTTTCCCACAATGTTCTTCTGTTCTACTATCACACCCTCAGTAGTTTATATACAGAAGCTACTTATCAAAAACTATCAAAAGAGCCCAAAAACGGTCTACTAGCTATGTGCCTTCACAGAGTTCCCCACGATGTTGTTTGTTTCATCATCAGGCCCTCAGCACGAATCCTAATCGGTGAAATCGTTTTGGAGATAAATCTAAATAGTTTAACGAACGATGAATGTTTATTGCAGCGACCCTGGGGAGTTGATACCATAATACTAAGCTAAGAACCATCGCCGATGCATCACAAACCCTTTACAGGTAACCCTATCAAAATCTGTCAAACTGTTTTAGAGATAAATGGGAACATTTTAACGAGAGAAAAGTTTAGTGCAGCGTCCGCTGGCGAGTTATTAACATAACACCTATTAATCCCAAGAACTATCACCTATTAAATCAAATCGGTAAAGGTTTTGGAGATAAATGTTAACATTCGTTGGTGATGGTGATGTTCTCCTAGCCGATTTCGACCACGGCGACAACTGCCGACTACTGTCGAGAGCCATCAACTGCGCAGGAGATATTATAGTGCCACAAGTGTACGCGCAAACACAGAGGCACTTATTCGTCCCAACCTACACGCGCCCCATGTAACGCTGATGCGATAAGATCGGAGGTAGGCTAGGATGCAGTGTCAGAAACACGGGGACAAACAATACAACCAGACCCGAAAACCAACAATTTAATTTTTACCACAAATGTTGGTTCCGGCTGGGATTCGAACCCAGGACCTGCGGCTTAGAAGCTTAGTCAGGTACTCTGACCACTAGGCCACGCGGTCGTGATTCGTTGGTAGACAGATAACCAAAGAAACAACTTGTCACCCTAAACGCATACACCTTCTCAGTTCCGTCGTGGGTAAAAATATTCGACTACAAAAAGGCGGTGTAGTTTCTCACAACCACTCTGGACAGCTGTATTATCGTGTGAATGACACCATTGTTGCGGAGGCAGGCGCTCGGAGACTCGCAGATTTTCTTTTGTTTTTCCATTGCTTTGTTTGCCTTTTAGCTTCTTCAGAGAAATATATCTGCTTGAAAGCAATTATAAATATTCTTATACAAATAGAACTTACAAAAATAAAATAAGAAGTTTTTCTTTTATTTTACAAACTAACAAACTTTTAGTGTAAAATTGAAAACAGTGTGGCGTAGAGGTCAGTGTACCTGATTACTGCACCGCACCGCCAACATTGTCGCAAACATACAAGTTGTTGTTTTCAGGGTCTGGTTGTATTATGTTTGTCCCCTATATCTGACACTACATGCTAGCATTTCTTTGATCTTATCTCGAGAGCGCTGCATCGAACGCTGGTAGATTAAGATGAGTGAGTGTCTGTATGTTTGCGAGTATACTTCTGACACTACAATGTCTCATGCACTGCGTTTCCAATAGAATGGGCCTCCGGTAACCGTCACTCACCAGACGAAACGAAAAGTATATTTTACTTCTATTTCACGCCGGTATTCGGTGTGGTCGTGGTACTTCCCCGGTCGAGCCGGCCCATTCATGCAGTTTCTCAAACATGCAGGTTTCCTCACGATTTCCTCACGTAATATTTGAACCCAGGCCTCGTATATAATGTATAGCGAGCGCCCAGTCCCTGAGCTACCCCAGATTTTACTTAAAAGTATACTTTAATTTATAAGCTTTAAAAATGTACACAATAGAAGTCAAGAGAATCGAGTCCTTATACGTGGCATGGCTAAGCTATTTGTATACATTTTGTTACAGGTACACTCGCTCTGGCGGATGTGTTTGTCATAAACTACCATTACAGTTTTATGTTTGGCATAAAACAATCGTATAAAAGAGCTTATAAGTCTTTGATTACGTCTCGCACGCTCGTAATGGAATATCTTTTTTAACAATGCCATTACTCCGAGATTAGCCGAATATATTTTTTGGTTATGATGCTCCGTAAAAAACAATTTTCTTTAAAAATTATTTTAGACTGTACATAAATGTTCATTATGGCTTTTGGCGGCAACTCGAAATGTGTCTCGGTTGTGTTTTTTTTTTGAATTTTGTTATATCTGTGTGTGTTTTTAATTGTTTAATATTTATAGTTTGTCATGCAGCATGTGCTCGTGAAAGTGTACAGTGATTGAAAATACAATTCAAGACCAAAATTGTACTTTTCCTTTCGTATCCATCATCAGCAAATCTATGCAAATAAATAAAGAAGTGTCTGTTTGTAATAACAAAATAACAGTTTTTTACTCAAATGTTTATAAAAGTATATACGGTACTTATAAGAAAAAAAAATCTCAAATTTCTGTCTCTCTGTCTGTCTGTTTGTTCCGGCTAATCTGCGAAACGGCTGGACCGGCTTTCACTGACAGATAAGTAATAATATAGCAGGTAACTTAGGGACTTTCATTTTATAAAAATAATTAGGGTTCCGCGCAAAAAAATTAAAACCCCGAAATCCAATTCAAATAGGAAAGTATATATGTATATCATCGAATCGCCAGTCTTCAATAACAGTGAACTATCATTTTAATGCCGATCGAAATTTTAAAGCCTTGCTGAAGATTGCTGCATATTTTAAAATTATATATTATATACCTGGATGAAAGAATGTTACTTGACACTGGAAGATTACGACTATTTCCATAAATAAACAAGGTTCACTATGTAACACATTTCATATATTTTTGTGAATAAATGACAAAAGAGCATGTCGTTCACCTGATGGCACTCGTAACAGCTCCGCCCGCTCTTTGCTTTTACAAAAAAAAATGAGACAGCAGTTCTTCAGTCTCACAAACACTAACTGGAGTGACCTTCATACCGTAACTAGTAATGTATGCACACAACTGCTTGATAGCAGGATAACTAGCACTGCAATTGTACCCACCTAAGTAGATTCTTGACACCTTATTCGAATCCACCACCAGAAAAAGTTACAAGTCAGTATTTGTTATTTTGTTATGGTTGGATTCGTATGCAAGAATTCGTCTCGGTACCACCCCAGGGCTAGTTATTCTGGCGTGAAGCAGTAGTGTGCAGAGATTACTGTGTCGGTTTGAAGGGCACTGTGAGCTAGCGTAATCACTGAGCATATGAGACTTAAGAACTTATGTCTCAGGGTGATGGGCACAGTGAAATTTTCTTTGTGCACTTACCATCAGGTGAACATTTTGCTCTTTTCATCACTTTATCAAATAAAAAAAACATTGCATATTATGTGTTGATGAGTAAAGTAAAGTGAAACTCACTTATAAAAATGATGGCGATTAATTTCGTATTATTTTTGTTAACCATAGCTAGTATAGAAACAGTTATTTGACAGATATTCGTTGCCCGCTGATGATAACTGGCGCCGTAGTTCGGCAGATTGGTAGGACCAAATCAAGGTCACCGATTTGCCTCTTGGCTCGGCTCCCACAGATCAATAAGCTATAGTTATAATCTATTATGACAGTATTAGGCTCTTTCATTGCACGCAACTTGTTTCACTATCGTGTTACATAAAATACATTTTCCAACAAAACGCCCACTACCATTGTCAGTAGCGCCGCGCCGTCGCAGCTGCCCGGCTTTAATTGAATGGACGGACAACGGACATGCTCGAACTTGTCAGCTTGAAGCTTTTTATGCGAAGAGATGCGAGTTCTAACTGTGAACTGCACTTTTCATTATTAAGAAAACATGTTTTTTTTAAAGATAGCGAAGAGTCGAAACGAGCAAAACGTCTGTCTGATGGTAAGTTCAACGTCTGCCCATAACAAATGCTGTATCACCCAGATAATTTATGTGGAGGATAATTTACAATTTACAGTGTAGTACGGAACTGCGCCCGGCCCTCTGTGCAATCTGTTATTTATTTATTAAATAACTGTTTTCCAGTGCCAAGTAACATATTATCCAAGTACACAATCTTTAAGCAGCGTGGTTTCTAAATTTCGATCGACAGTAAAATGATAGTTGACTTTTACTGAAGATCTGCTGAACTGATGGAGACAAAACGAAAAGAACAATTTTGGTCTTCGATTGGATTTTTCAATCGCTGTATACTTTCACGAGCGCTTGCTGAATAATAAACTATCAACATTAAACATCAAAACTCAATATACTTAGTTTAATTAGAGCGCACCTACGATGAAGAATTTTTTTAATACAAAACAATCTTATCCCAGTCTCCTTTAGTTACTTGTCCATAGGCTTCTAATATACATTTTGTTTTGATGCTGTAAATGGAGGTTCTGTATAGTGTAATCTATCGATTTGGTAAATCATTATATTCATTATTGTCTTTACATGACAAGTAAAATCTTCTTAAAAATAATTAATGAGCACATCACTCCATTTCACGTCAACATAAAAGCATGTCACTTAGTAACGAAATATCAAGTTTTCGCTGTTACGGACACCGCTTCACACGATGTAGGTTACATGTCACTCACCGTGAATTATATTCATTTACCGCTCCGACCGCTATTGGCGGCCCGTAGTGTCACGGAGAAGAACTATTTTTTGATACGTTTAGTGTGGGAAAGAATAACTATTTTATTCAGTACTAACCACAAATTATTGTTGGTTTTCGGGACTGTTTGCATTGCACCCTGGCCTCCCTCCACCCTGCGTAGTTGATAGCTTCCGAGAGTATTCCGAAGTTGTTGCTGTGGTCAATAATGGAGGAGAACATATCCACGCGGCTAAAGTTGATTTATATATAGATATACGCCGCCAAGAAAAACTGCCCGCGAACAGTGTTTAAAAAGTTTTAGCATTTATTAAGTCTTCTATACATATAATAAAACTGTAAACGGCACGTGTCTGTATATTTTAAAACTGCGATATAAATGGTTGAGGGGGCTAAAAATAAGTAACTAAATACATTCTATCATTTTTAGAAGTGTCTGTTTGTGTGTTTGTTTGTCAACGCATCACGCCTAAAGTACTAAATTGTTTCAAAAGGCTCAGTAAGAAAATCATAGAGGGTTTCTTCCAGTAACATTTAGTCTTTGTTTTATTAAAATTGGTTTATTCTATAAAAAGTTAGGAGTATTTGAAGTTTACGAATTTGTACAATGCGTATGGCGATGAGTCAATTAAGTCTAAATTTAAATCTAATGTACGAAATGTTAATAAAAGATGTGAAAGAAGTTAATCATTTGATCGGCTTATTTTATGCGGGTGTAACCTCGAGGCACAGCTATGACATACATACTATACAGCAACAGTATATGACAAAGTTGGTAAAACTAAACTCTCGTTCTTAACCAGAAGGTTACCTGGTGGTAGGGTTCCTATGCAGGAATCCGTCTAGGTAGGTACCACCCTAGGGCCAGTTATTCTGCCGTGAAGCAGTAGTGTCAACTTAAAAACTGATGTCTCTGGGTGACGGGCGCAGTGTAGTGTCACACAGAAATATTCTGGATGACTCAGCATTTGTCATGGGCACTTACCACCAGATGAACGTTTTGCTCTCGTCACCTTATCCAATAAAAAAAGTAGTTACGCCAGTAGCCTAACGGTTCAGGACTGCGAAGCATGACGTCGCAGGGTCGACCATTCGACTACTGTCGTGAACCATCTCCTAGCACAAGCTTTTAAGCATAGTTGGAGTGTAAGCATAGTTACTAATATTTCTGTTAACAGAAATATTAGTAACTAACCAAAAGATTTAGTAATATCTGTAGAAACAAATCAATATCAATAAATCCAAATTCAAAATTAGATTTTCAAAGAGCAAATTTACTTACTCGTAGGAAATCTAACATATTTCTATTTCGTATCTAATGAAATACCCTGCCCGCTCACAATCAGCTCTATTCAGGGATTTCCCTTTTTGTACTCGTAAATAATATCAGAATATCTCTAAGGGGCTTTCTCTTCAATGATCAGACTTGGGCATATTAGTTTGCGGAATATTCACAATACTGTAATTGAAGGCTTTATATTGTTTCACAAATGTATCGTAAGATGCTTTTATAATAAAAAGTGACTAAAATCGTTTTGATCTTGTATCTGAATATTATCTATAATCTATAATTCCGTCTGAATCTTAAACTTCATAGTATGCTAGTGACCCGAATTCGATCCCCGTTGCCATAGTTGCCACGCTTGACAGGCGGGTTGGCAAGCGCAGTTTATTTATTCAGATGTTCTAGGAAGATGCCGCCGCCCATCACCTGGTTTTTCTTTTCCCTGCGTTAACGTTTACGACACCCACGAGATTAGATGGGGTGGTAGATTCTCTTAAGCTGCTGTTATTAATTACGGCTAAATTATTCTGAAATTTAAAAAAAAATTATCTCGACGGCCACAGTTTCTTCACTACTAGCCAGGCTTAGCTGGCAAATCCTGTGTCAATGAAGAATAAATAAATATCTTAATTTAAATATATTTGAATTCTGTTGCTGACATACTACTTTAATGGTGGTAAATATATATACGAGTATCGGCGCAACCACAATAATTCTTTCACTATAAGAATAATTTGATTATTTTAATCATTTCATGAGCTATTGTTTGATTACTTCAATATAATTACAATGTAAAATTAAAGTTAAGGTGTTATTTACAAAATGGATTGCATTGCAATACCTAACCTAAAACATAATTCGTGCAAGTGTTGCGCGCCCTATAAATACGGTTGTACAGAGCGCGCAGACACACAATACACATTCGCACCGATGCTCTCGTATGAGACTGACGTGTTTTCTTTAGAACGAACAAAAAGACGTCTCGCGCTCTCTCTTCGCGCTGTTGGTTCCCGGCCAGGAGGTGTGCGTCCCTGGCGGCTCGGCGGCTCATCTCGACTAGGCGGTCGTCTTAGACGACCGTGTTCTTCGGGCCCCGCTTAAGCGGGTCCCCGTTTGTTGTGTAGGGGATAGCGGGCTCCCTTCGCGACGTTTCAGCGTCGCCGTCAAACCGTAAGTACATACACTCGCTCATAGGCACACTCACATCTTTTCACACACCTCCCTGCCGAAAGGCAGGGAGTCCACAAATCAGTGCGCGCAATAGTGTTGTGTTGTTTAAGTGCGTGTGTAGGTAAGCCCCCTGGGTCCGGTATGGCCCAGGAGCAGGCTTTAGGGCCGGAAGTTGGCCGCCTGCTGGCGGCAAACTTTCCCGGGCAATGACATTGGAGGAAGCGATTATCGCCCTCCTGAGTGGAGCCGGAGTCAAAGCACCGGCCCCCCTCCCCCCGGCTTCAACAGCCGGGAATCAAAAACGGCCGTTAGGCCCCCCCGGCCCCTCAGGCCCGTCCGCCCCCTCCGGGCAGCAAAACTCCGGCCCCCGCGGGCCCCTCGGCCCCCTCTGGGCCCCCCCCTGCCGTTGCAGGCCCCTCAGGCCTGCAAAAGCAGACTCCGCCGCCCTCTGTGGCAGCCGCGCTAGCCCGTAGGGCTTCGAAGCGCAATTCGCCGTCGCCGGACCGCATGTCCGGATGTTCGTCGGCATCGTCGCGCGCTACATCGCGCGCCTCCTCGTGCTCCCGCGCGACTTCGGAGCTAGCGTTCTACTCCGACTTACCGGGAAGCTCTTCGTCGACTGAGTCGACCGAAATCGACGCCGCAAAGGCAACCGGGGACGACGACTTCACCGTCGTCACCGGACGTAAGCGTCGGCAGAGGAAGGAGGCCGAAAGCCGGCCACCCCGTAAAGTAGCAGCCGCGACGCCAAGGCCTAAGATAAAGGCTAAAAAGGCTCCCGCGGCTCCCAAAGCAGTCCCTATGGACACCGCGCCCTCTCAAGAGGCCGGAAAAACCACAAACCCCCCGCGCACCTCCTCCTGTAGTAATACAGGATAAGGCGGCGTGGATACAGATTTCGGGTGCGCTCAATGAGAAGCGCATCCACTTTACCAAGGCAAAACCTACTGCCAATGGTATTAGTGTGCAGGTTTCGACACCTGACAATCACCGCGCGCTCACCAAATGGTTGAGCGAGCGGCGAATTAATTTTCATACATACGCGCTCGAGGAGGAACGCATCCTCCGTGTAGTTATTCGCGGCGTTCCTCGCGAATTCGAAACCAATTTTATCCTTGAGGACCTTAAGTCCCAAGGATTCCCAGCCCTTCAGGTCCACCGCATGACTAACATGCGGACTAAGGCAGCCTATAATCTGGTGCTAGTTCACCTTGAACTAACGCCGGAAGGCAAAAAAATCTTTGACATACGCAACGTATGTCATTTGTCAGGCATATCTGTCGAGGCGCCGCGTAAGCGCACCTCGCCAGGCCAATGCCATAGGTGCCAACTCTATGGCCATTCAGCGCGGAACTGCTTCGCGAACCCCCGATGCGTCAAATGCATCGGCGGACACGCGACGGCAGACTGCAGCCGCGCTCCAGACTCCGCGGACCCGCCGAGCTGCGTGCTCTGCGGGGGGGAGGGACACCCCGCGAATTATCGCGGGTGCCCCAAAGCTCCGCACGGCAAGCGGCGTCGCGGTGGTAAGAGGAACGCGAGGCGAGGGGCGTCAAACAAGACGAACCCCCCCGCACCCGCTACCTCCGCTAGTAGGTCGACTAAGGGGCCCACCGTGATCCCTGCACCTCCGCCAAAGACGAATGCCTGGACAAAGCCTCTGCCTATGGTCCAGGCTGCGACTAAACGTCACCTCCCCCCGCCCCCCGCGCCCTCTGCGCGACCGGCGGCGGCTCAACCCCCGCCCCCCGCGCCTTCTGCGCGGCGAGCGGCGGTCCCCCCGCCAAATAACGGCGGTAAAAAACAGACCTCAGGTCTACAGGAAGATTTCGATCTAGTTAGCGACTTCCTCAACTGCGTAGATATGGACGAACTTCGTTTGTTCGCCCATAAACTGCGCACCGCGCGCTCCGGTCACGAGCGACTTCAAGCGTCAATCGACCACTTTGGTGTCATTGACGCTATAAAAAATTATAAAGCCAAATAGGCTATACACGTAATTATTAAATATCACATAAGTAGTAGCGTACGCTACAAAACTGGAGTTATAACTCCTAAGTTAATTTTATTTTATTTTTGATTCTTAATGGACGCACGACCTAGAATCAAACCCCGTTCTTTGGCTGTCGCCTTTTTTAATGCCAACGGCCTTAAAAAACAAAGAGATGAGTTGAGTGACTTTCTCACCGCTCATCAAATAGATGTATTGTTAGTGCAAGAGACATTCTTAAAACCTAGCATGGCAAATCCGCGCATCGCCAATTATAAAATAATTAGGCACGACCGCCCCAACAAGCGTGGAGGCGGGACTCTAATTTATTACAAGGCGTCCTTGCACTGCATACCGATAGACACTCCAACCCTAATTAATATAGAGGCAACTATGTGCAGAATCGCTATGACGGACCATCAGTCCGTCACAGTAGCTTCTGTATATCAACCGCCGAAAAAAACCTTATTAAGGGGCGACATCGATTCGCTACTTAACGCAAGCGACTCGGTGATTTTGGCGGGTGACCTTAATAGTAAACATTCGGCCTGGAATTCGGCGAAGGATAACGCTAACGGTCGCATATTATTCGACCTTAGTTCTAGACTCAAATTTGATATAATAGGCCCCCTAGAACCTACTAGGGTGCCCATAGAACATAATCAGTCTCCGGACATTTTAGATATTGCACTGTTGAAGAACGTAGCATTACCGCTGCGCTCCTTAACGGTGCATCACGAATTAAATTCAGACCATCGCCCGGTCATTATGAAATTAGGACAGTCCGACGGCGAGGTCACTCGAACCAAAACCGTAACGGACTGGCGCAAACTCGAATCTAGCCTCGAGTCTATGCGTACTCCCGATCTAGATGCCATCCCTGACATCTTAGACACCCCGGAAGTGGCCCTTCTGGCCGCTAACCGTTTCACCGCTCATGTCAATACAGTTGTCAGAGACTCCTCGAAGCAGGTCACGGTGGCGAGTGATCGTCGCTTTGAACTGCCACAGGAGCTCAGACAGCTGATGACAGAGAAAAACAGCTCCATAAGAGCTTATTCCAGATACCGGTCTGTCGCAAATCGCGTCAGAATGCGCCACCTCCAAAGGGAGGTTAAAGAGCGCATGGCCGAACTCAGAGGTAGTCGTTGGGACAGGCTGATGAAAGACATCACGCCATCCCACACCGCATTCTGGGCTCTGGCGAGACGTATGAAGTCAGAAACGGTCGCAACGATGCCTCCTCTGATACGCTCCGATGGCAGCCTAGCCTTTGAGGATACCGAAAAGGCAGATTGCTTGGCAGACAGCCTAGAGCTTCAATGCTCTCTCAGCTCCCAGCCAACCGACCCCCTCCACCTTCAGAAGGTGGAAGAGGAAGTGGCCCGTAAATTGCCACTGCCACCAGCGGGTGACCCGCTGCCACCCGCCACAGTTGATGAGGTTAAGACGATAGTCAAAAACCTCAAAACTCGTAAGGCGCCCGGCGCCGACGGAGTCTCTAATAGGGTGATCAAGTCCCTCCCCTTGCCACTAATTCAATTATTAGTGGCTATTTTCAATGCCCTACTTGCCAGCTGCACCTTCCCGGATGCCTGGAAAGAGGCAATAGTTATCGGTATTCCGAAACTAAATAAACCGCGCAACCAGGCCTCGAGCTACAGGCCCATAAGTCTCCTCAGCAGTCTGGGGAAAATCTATGAACGACTGATTCAAAGTAGGCTAAAGGACAGCGTTCAATCCCTCAATCTCATTCCGAACGAGCAGTTTGGCTTTCGAGCTAAACACTCGTGCATCCTCCAAGTGCACCGCCTCACGGAGCACATACTCGAGCGCCTCGCCGCAGGTCCTAAAAACTGCGTGGGAGCCCTCTTCTTCGACGTGGCGAAGGCCTTTGACAAAGTCTGGCACACCGGCTTATTATATAAGCTGTATTCCCTAGGGGTGCCAGATAGGCTTGTGCACATCATACAGGCCTACTTGTCAAATCGCTCCTTCCGCTACAGAGTCGAGGGGGCACTCTCGAGCAGCAGACCCCTGAGAGCCGGAGTCCCTCAAGGATCCGTTCTCTCTCCAATCCTATACTCGCTGTACACCAGCGATATACCAAATCATCAAAAAGTCGAACTGGCACTATTCGCCGACGACACTACGCTTTTTGCATCCGATGTCAATATATCGAGAATATGCATTCGACTCCAAACTGCAGCCAACACGCTAGGTGATTGGTTCCGGAAATGGAGAATCGAAGTCAATCCTGACAAAAGCCAAGCCGTACTTTTTAGTAGGCTACTCCACCAAAAAAATCTTATGCGACTTAATCGCAGACAAATTAAATTATTCGACACTCCCGTCCCTTGGGTGCCTCATGTCAAATACTTAGGTGTAATTCTAGACAATAGATTGTCCTTCGCCAAACATATCAAAACAGTAAGAGATAAAGCGGCATTTGTTTCCGGCCGCCTTTTCTATCTTACTAATAAACATAGTAAAATGTCCCTCAGACATAAGCTGCTTCTATATAAATCCTGCATACGTCCCATAATGACTTACGCAGGAGTCACCTTTGCGCACACTCGCAAATGTCATATAAATAAACTTCAAGTGATTCAGAATCGCTTCCTGCGTCGTATCACAGACGCACCTTACTATATGCGGAACGTAGATTTACACCGCGATCTTGAGCTCCCTACCATAGCAGCTTACTTCAAAGAAATGTCGATAAGACATTTCGACCGAATAAAAGATCACCCTAACCCGTTAGTGGCAGCAATAGATAATTACATCCCCGCGAGGGATGCCTCTTTTAGACAAAGACGTCCAAAAAATATACTTATAGACGATTGTGATGAAATCACAACTATTAATAAACTTTACGACGTGGGCGCGCCGTCCCCTCAGGACACGCCCCCGCCTATTGCGTGCACTCGCACCGATACACACCCGCTAACTCAGCGGACACAGCGCGCTCGCCGGCGGGCGCGCTCACATAGGTACACGGCCTACACAAGGTTCATCCCTGTGCAAGGTCGATTTTAATATCGACACACATTTTTATAATTTTATATTGCCAGGTCGCGGTGTTGTAAAATAATACTATTGTTTTATAATACTTAGCGAGTACGTAATGTATCATTATAAAAAATTTTTCTCCTTCGATAGCAGTCCAAGCCGAGGCATCGACCTCCTTCAGAGGGGCCCTTGGATTGCATCGAGCCCCCCCCATGTTAGTCGGATTCCATTCGTCTACAGGGGTCGGAGTACAGCGGAGCAGCAGAGCGACGTCGAGACGCAGAGCGCCGAGTCAACGCCAGCAGCGACGTTGTACCCTTACTTGCGGGCCTTCTGCTCGCGAGTCTCTTCCGACGAAGTTGTAAAAGCCGCCGGGCTAACAACGTTAACACAAACAAAAAAAAAAAAAAAAAAAAAAAGCGCAGACACATTCTCGCTTAAGCCGTTGCACAGTACAGACCTCTCTGGCAAGTCGTTACTCTGCCAGATTACTAGACGAAGTTTTGGAAGTAACGGCAAAGACTTGTTGTTAAAATGAGTAATCATGAAGTTAACATCAGTGACGTCAGCTGTGCTGACGTCACGCCTTTTAAAAAATCTACAAAGATTAATAATCCGTCATAAAATATATAAATAATAGTTACCAAAAATATTTGATTTTGTTGAAATATACGAGAAACATTTTTATCATCATCATCATCATCATTTAGCCTATCTATATTTATACTAGTCCACCATAGGCCTCCCTCATAGATTACCCCAAAAGTTGTCTCTTTTTGGGGTGATTTTGTCATAGTTGCCGCGCTTGGCAGGCGGGTTGGCAACTAGTTTATTTATTCCGATTTTCCAGAAAGATGCTGCTGCCCATATCCTGGTTTTTCATTTACCCTCTGTCGAATTTTACGACACTCGCGGGATCAGATGGGGTGGCAGAATCTCAAGCTGCCACCACACGCCGGATTTTTATTGTAATTCCTTTAAAATAAACTTTAGTTTACGCGATTTTATGATTATATGTTCTATTTAATGATGATTTTTGTTTATATTTCGAAAGAATATCACAATTAAAGTGGTATTAACTGATGGTAGATTTCTTATACTGGAATCCGTCTAGAGAGGTACGATCGCAGTGCCTCCTTTTATTCTGCTGTGAAGCAGTAATTTGCAAACATTACTGTGTTTCGGTTGGTAGAGCACTGTTAGTTTAGTTGATAGAATCAGGCGTTACTTTGCGGAAATCCATTATAATGAAGGAAAGTCAGTTAATTTGCTAAGATCCGCATGCAAAATATAAAAATGGTGTATATTACCTAGTTTTTTTTGAAGAGCACCATCAGTACCGTCCACAAGCAAACTAACACCGCCACCAGATACCCTCCACCAACCACTACAATACTACGAGTACCACTAGATAATATACACCACTGAAGTCGAGAACACGACACGTGTTTCGCCCCAAAACGAGGCATTATCAAGTGTCATATACTCTACGACAGACGGCCGCCGAATGAGCGGCGCGGTCAAAGAGCTGCCTATTTATACTATCGGTGACGCAAACGGCCCCCACCGACAATATTGTAATTACAATATCGCGATAGCGACCGCTTGCCCACACAATCCCACCACCCGAATTACATAAGCAGCCGTTTGCGACCGAATTGATAGCAAACGACTACTTCGAGTTTATTTAAACTTTAAGTATTGGATTTAAAGATATTTAAAAGTGGTGAATTCGAAACGTTTTTTTGTTAATTCAGCAGTGTAATGTTATTATTTTTTATTATTTCTAATGAGCAAGGATCTTTACGCGGCTACATCTCAAAGTGTTCGACGACATGTGAGCAGTTTGACCTACTTGGGTTCTGTATCTGAGAGAATAGCAAGGACTCTTAGGCGTAGCGATATTTGCGTTGCATTCAAGACGAGCAATTCGCTGATCTGGGGGTTTGTAACGTCAAGGACAAAATTGAAAACTCGGAGTGATATACTCACTGTGGTGCACACAACTTTGTAATGGGTGACACAGCGGCTGTTATTGGATGACGTAGCAGTAACCATCATGCGAACGCCGTTTCGATACTTTCTTCTTTAAAAAAAGTGATCTTAAATAAGAGTATTCATAAATTTCACGACATAAAATTGATACACGTAGCACAAAGTGTAGTAAAACAGATTCTTTTCGAGAGCATCATAAAGAGACTAAAGCTCCGATGTAATACTGTTCCTTGGAAGTATTCGTATAAGCCGGTGCTTCCCCGTGAGGATTATACAGGTATAAGAAATATATGGGTGCGAATAAAATCCCATTAGTTTTTTCTATGTCGACGTGCTTTAATGGTATTGCCGGCGGGAAATTGAATTTACGGTTGGATCGAACTTAATGTAAATTCAGTTCAGAGTCCAGTCAGTCCTGCAGCTGAGTGTCGTTTTCGAGTGTCGTGTCTTTTAATAAACGATACCTCCCTCTAGGAGTGTTCTTATATCGGATATACATACATTGATATACCGAAAATCAACAAAATTGTGACTTTGCGCAATGGTGGTCTCTAGCTACAATTCTAACCTATGATCCGTGGCATTAAATTCAGGTACTCTGATCACTAGATCACGCAGTCAATTCTTTAAATCATTTTTCAATATTCATTAGTCTTAATTCTTCACCAAACTTTAAAATTTATATACATACATTCAGTCACGTGTGTAATGGTAGAGGGTATCAGGCGGCGAGCCGATAGCGCTATTAGTTTACTTGTGCACGCTATTCTGGGACGGGCACGGTCTATGCAAGAATCCTCTGAGGTAGGTACCATCCCAGGCCAGTTATCCTGCCGTGAAGCAGTAGTATGCAAACGTTACTAGAGAGCTAGTGTAATCACAGGGCACATGATACTTAAGAACTAATGTGTCAGGGTGACGGGCGTAGTGTGGAGTAACACAGAAATGTTTTGGGTGATACATCATCTGTTATGGGCGGACGTTGCACTTACCATCTCGCTCGTCTCGTGACTTTATCCAATAAAAGAATATAGAATTTTAGTTTCGCACGCTGATCTTAGCAAATTGACTTTCATTCAATATTAAGTACGTTTAAAGCGGTAGTCACATTTCAGTTTATCAATTTAAGTTTCAATCGTTAACTATAAAAATTATTTTAATATTTCACACTACATTTCAAACTATATTCAAATAAATGTTAACGGGATTGTAAACAATGTCAAACCAGTGAAAATCATGGTTTTATTTTTGGTAAAAGGGAAGTTCACATCTCTTTTTTTATGACTTATGGTCACTGTTAGCCCTAAAGCTTACACAGCTTCGCCGGATTGAAAGGTGGCAGAGCACTGAGGGCGCTTAGCCGAAACTTTTATTTATGGACGACTGAAGCAAGAACCCCGAGAGGGGATTTCGGCTTGAACCATCATCCTCTGCGCGAGAGTAACTGACTCGAGGATGCCCATAGGACCGGCCTCGGCTCAGTCAGTTATTCCAATTGCGAGGGAGTCACATCCCTTATTCAAAACCGTTCGTAGCTCTCATTTTGGGGGATTTTGCCATAGTTGCCACGCTTGGTAAGCGGTTTGGCAACCGTAGTTTTTTTATTCAGATGTTTCGGAAAGATGCTGCTGCCCATCTCCTGGTTTTTATTTTCACTCTGTCGACTTTCACGACACCCACGGGATGAGATGGGGTGGTAGATGTTGATTGGTAATCTCAGATTATACATACTCTTTTGATGTCAACTATGATCTGTTTGGTTTATGTAGTTTGAATTATTTTAAATTTGGAATGTCAATCTTATTTGTTCAGATTGAATTGTCATATTTTATTAATTCCGTGAAAATCACTAGAAGAAGTAACATATGTATTTTCTATAAATTTTATAATGATTAGGTTTCATCAAAAGTAAATTCAAAAATGTTTCAGTTAAAATAAATAGTTTTCTTATCAGTCCATAAGTGTCTTTTTGGTTTTAAAGTGACCCCATTAGCCACATCTACCATTTCAAGATGTTATGGGCCCAGCACGCTTCCACTGCGCGAATCTCTATTATTAACACCCCCTTACACTAGCACTACCTACACTAAAAAGTTTTGGATTAAAGTACCTAAAAGTCTTGTTAACGTCTATCACAAGACAATAAAACCAATCACTTTAAAAAAAACCTAGTCATTTAAGTCATTTCCTATCTACACCATCACATCACTAAAACTTGATTACGAAGCTGCAAATATTTAACGTTGGTTAGATTCTTCGTTAGTATATCAGCCAACTGTTTATTCGTGGGACAGTATTCAACTTTAAATAACCGTTCATCAAGCTTTTCTTTCAGAAAGTGGTAACGAACATCAATATGTTTACTTCTCCTATTTAAAACTCCGTTCTTCATTAAAGCAATAGCAGATTGATTATCGACTATCAAAGTTGTTTCAGGTACAACGTGTAACAATTCCTACAAGAGATTTTGTATATATAATAATTCTTTACAGCAATCAGCAGCAGCAATATACTCGGCCTCAGTACTAGAGAGCGCAACGATAGGTTGTTTTCTAGATGCCCATGCAATCGGACCTCCTCCAAAACAAATCAAGTACCCAGTGGTACTTCTCCGAGTATCTAAGTCTCCTGCAAAGTCCGCATCACAGAAGGCCACAAGATTACTATTTCCCCTAACATACTCAATACCCAAACCAGATGTACCTTTTATGTATTTTAGAATAGATTTAATATTAAACTTATCATTTTCATTGGGATTATTTTGGTGTCTACTACAATAGTCCACATGAAAAGCGATGTCAGGACGAGATTTATTAGCTACATACAGTAAAGAACCCACTGCCTCCCTATACTCCTCCATTAAAGAGTCATCATTTATAATAGGATGTTCACCAGTAAATATAGAGGGCGTAATCGTTGTCTTTACATCTTGCAAATTTAATTTATTAATTAATTTGTTAATGTAGCTAGCCTGAGCTATTTTAATCCCATTATCTGTAATATTAACATCTATACCGATATAATTACTGACACTGTCACAAACACACATTTCAAATTCACTATTAAGTTCTTTTAGAATTTTATCCAGTTCCTCAAAAGCGTTACCAGCGAGCAAACCACCATCTACATATACAGCGAGAAAAACAACATCACCATTCAATTCTTTAATAAAAATACAATGATCAGATTTTAATTGTAAGAAACCCATTTTCTTCAGAACACTGGTAAACCTAATGTTCCACATTAAAGGAGCTTGTTTTAGACCGCAAAGACTCTTCTTCAACCTACAAATCTTCCCCTTCTTCAGTAAGTCATTAATTTTAAGCTCAATAGATCCAGACCTAGAGAATTACGTGATTACTATAGATACGACATTTTCTATGTTGAAGAAACTGGATGAGATTTTTCTAGCAAACAGAGACCTGCAAATCAGTGAACTTCTTAATGAGTTTTACACTTTTACGTTTAATTCGGAGGATATGCTGACGGCTATCGGGCGTATTGATCTTATAGTAAATAAACTAAATTCATTAGATCACAAATTATCGAATGTAGAAATAACAACGAAAATTATTTCAACATTACCAGCTGAATACAAAGCTTTTAGATTAGCGTGGGACGCAACTCCATCTGACAATAGAACTGTGGAGAACCTTGTCTCTAGGCTTTACAAAGAAGAGAGGTTAGAAAAAGCAAATACAGCTACTACTGTGTTTAAAGCAAATGAGAGGGAGTGCTTCATATGTAAGTCTAGGGAGCACATTGCCAAGTTCTGTCCCAAAAATAATTTCGCACGGCAATATAACTGCACTTCTAATTGCCAAAAGAATAAAACTTCAAATTTTTTCTGCTCTTTATGTAAGAGACCTGGCCATACTGCGGATAGATGTTTTAAAAGAAATAATAGAAGCAGTAATAATCATAAACCAAATAATGTGAGTATAGACGCTGTTTTAGATTCTGGTGCTACATCACATATGTTCAAAGATAGTTCACTTTTATACAATTTGAAATCTTTAAATACACCTATAGCTTGCGCTGATAATATGATGATTAATGCAGAAGCAATTGGTAGTTGTATTACTGACACCTGTACTTTATAAGGAGTGTTACATGTACCTAAGATTGCTAAAAATATTATTTCGGTTAGCAGCTTAACAGACAGAGATTTTAAAGTAATTTTCTATAAAAATGTTGCAGTAGTAAAGAAAGAAAAGGAAAAAGTACTAGTAGCGCATAGGATCAATAACGGCCTCTATATTACGCACTATATGCACTAAATGGAATTTTTCCAACTGTCTCGGCCTTGCTGGTTAAAAGTGAAAGTATTTGGCACAGACGGTTAGCTCATTTGAGCAATGTTAGAGAAACAGCAAAGAACGTTGTAGGTTTAAACCTGTCTAGTTCCGACTTCGTATCAAAGTCCTGCGAAGTTTGTCATCAAGCTAAATTATGTAGGCTTCCTTTCAAAACTGTACGGCATTTAGCTAATAGACCACTAGAAATTATTCATACTGATATTTGTTGTCCAATTGACTGTCATACATGGGATGGTAAGTGGAGATATTTTGTTACGTTTCTCGATGATTTTACTCACTACGCAAGGGTCTATCTTTTACGAAATAAAGCAGATACAATAGGTTGCATATTACACTTTATTCGTTGGGCTGAAAGACATTTTAATCAAAAAATTGAAAAACTACGGTGTGATAATGGAGGTGAATATTGCAGTAGCCAGCTAGTTAAGTGGTGTCAGGATAGGGGTATAATGCTGGATTATACTGTGCCATATACTCCTCAATTAAATGGTAAAGCTGAAAGACTAAATAGAACTCTAATGGAGAAAACACGAGCTCTTATGTTTGATTCTAAGATGCCTAAATTTCTTTGGGGTGAAGCTCTATTTACAGCTGTGTACCTTCTCAATAGAGTATGTACGTCTACGAAAAATAAAACGCCTTTTGAGCTATGGCATGGTAGGAAGCTCGAATTATTCTTATATAGGAAAATCAACAATTTAAAAGGAAACAATTGACGATGTTGAAAACGAAGAGTACAGAAACAAATAATTAGTTTGTGAAGAAAAAATTGAAGATTGTGGAAACGGCTTAGGCGGAGGTGAACGACGGAACGACGGACGTGGATATGGAAACGGCGGTGGATCTGGTGGCTCAGGCAGTTATGGAGGTGGTTCCAGTTTCGGAAGTGGCAGCGGTGGCGGTGCAGGAACAGGCAATGGTAATGGACGTCATGCAAACAGTTTAAGCGGATCTGGTGGAATCGGTGGAGGCTTTGGTGGAAACGGTGGCAGTAGATACGGTGGTAGAAGAATAGAGGAGACAGAAGTTGTTGGAGGTTGTTGATGTTTTTAATGATGCTGATGAGGTGGACGAAGAGAAGACAGAAGTTGTTGGAGGTTGTTGATGTTTTTAATGATGCTGATGAGGCGGATGAAGAGGAGACAGAAGTTGTTGGAGGTTGTTGATGTTTTTAATGATGCTGATGAGGCGGATGAAGAGGAGGCAGAAGTTGTTGGAGGTTGTTGATGTTTTTAATGATGCTGATGAATCGGATGAAGAGGAAGCGGAGGTTGTTGCAGAGAGTGTAGGTATGAGGAGGAATCCATCGAGAAATGGGTCTTTGAGAGATTTTGGTGATTTTTTTGATGCAAGTGAGGATAGAATAGAGGAGGTTGTTGATTTTTTTAATGATGCTGTTGAAGCGGAAGTAGAGGAAGAGAAGTTTTCTTTGGAGAGGAATGGCACATGGGAGTTGGTTGATGAAGGGGAAGCTGAAGAATTGAGCTTTTAACAAGCAAGTGGGTCTTTGCTAAGAAGTCGGATGGAAGATATAAAGCTAGATTAGTAGTCAGAGGTTTTTCAACAGAAATATAAAGTGGACTATGAGGAAACCTATAGTCCTGTGGTGAACAGTACTTTGCTTAGAATTATTTTATCGATAACAGCTCAGAAGGGTTTGAAATTAAGACAATTTTGAAATTGAAATAAAAAAAAACGGAATTCAAAACGGAAGTTTTCAGAGAAACTTTTTACAGAATTTTTGATATCTCCTCTTGTGTTTATCTTGTATTTTTGTGGTATTAGTTATTATTAAGAGTTTTGATTTTTGTTGAGAGAGAGTGTGTTATTGTTGTTTTATGATTGGTGGTTTGTTTGTTGATAATTCTTAAATTTTTTGGGTTTTCTGTACTTGTCTGGTGTTATGATGTATATCTGAGATTAAGGGGGTGTGTTGATTGGTAATCTCAGATTATACATACTCTTTTGATGTCAACTATGATCTGTTTGGTTTATGTAGTTTGAATTATTTTAAATTTGCAATGTCAATCTTATTAGTTCAGATTGAATTGTCATATTTTATTAATTCCGTGAAAATCACTAGAAGAAGTAACATATGTATTTTCTATAAATTTTATAATGATTAGGTTTCATCAAAAGTAAATTCAAAAACGTTTCAGTTAAAATAAATAGTTTTCTTATCAGTCCATAAGTGTTTTTTGACCCCATTAGCCATATCTACCTTTTCAAGAGTAGATTCTCTTATGCCGCCACCAAACGGCAGCAAACCTCAACTTTAATATATTAATTACCTTTCTTACATTATCATTTCTATGTTACAACTTTTTTTATGAAAAATTATGTAGAAGAATTACACGGCAGGACCATGTGGTAGCGATGTTACAAAATGTACTACCCCATCTCTTCCTGTGGTTTTCGTAATATTATCCGTAAGAAACTATATTATTTATATTCTTTATTGCAAACCTAAAATTGCCTGTAAAATAAATGACAAAAAAATTAAATTGGAAAAAAAAGATGCACTATGAGTCAGCAATGGGCAGTCTTATTACTGAGAGCAATATATTACAGACAACCGCTGGATGAACATGATATCAAGAACCATGAAAAAGTCGAGAGCGTCGGCATGGAAAAAAAATAAATAAAACATATGGCATAAAGAACAAAATTATTATAAATAAATATTTATTTTGCAAAAACAAGCATTTCGGGCAATCTTTAACTTGGGACCTCGCGAGTCTCTACGAGAACTATTCAGGGAGACTAATATATTGACACTTCCGTCGTTGTTTATTTTTGAAAATATTATGTACGGACGACAAAACATTAATTTATTTACCAAAAACTTTACTGTGTCCTGTAGAATGGGTCGAGGTGACACGCTAGAGGTTCCTTTGTTTAGATTGGCTAAAACTAGAAAGTCTTTTCTTTGTAGATGTATTTATAATAAAATTCTTCAAAGTGTAACACAAAAATCGGACATGAATTTTAAAAAACTTATCAAGAAGACATTATTAGATAAAGAGTAATAGAACATTATATAGAGGACAAAGATGTGTGTAAATAACTCATACTCTGCACTTGCAAACCCCCTGGTTACTAAATTTATGATGTAATTTTTTTGTAATCTGTAATCTGTAAATGACATTACGTAATATGGCATTGAAAAAAGAAAGACCCCAGAGTTTCTTACCGGTTCTTCTCTGAGAAGGTCATTTTTGAACCGACGTAGATTTTGACGTTCATAAGAGCTTTAAGCAAGCCTAAATTGAATAAATAAATTTTGACTTTGACTTTGACTATAGAAATATACTACACATATACGATCATACATAAATAAATAACTTTTATATATACATATTAAATAATATAAATAGGAATTGAATAGAGGCTAGTGCGAAAACTAAATTACGTTCTAAAGAGACAGATAATGATTTAATAAAAGTTTCTTAAAGAGTGGAAGGGATGATGCACGTTTCACTGTCAAAGCCAGCGTGTTCCAAAGGCGGACAGCCTATGCAGAAGATGATGCGTCTATAAATTTGCGACTATGAAGCGGCATCTTCAACTTCAAACTCATGGGAATCATGAAGGAATTCAGAACGTTTTTTGAGGTAAGAAGGGTAGAGAGGATTGAAGAGAACACTAAAGTAGATGAAGTATGTGAACATTCCGACGAATGCGAATTGGTAACCAGCTTAGTTCGACAAAGAGAAACATGATCATATTTACGTAAGCCAAATATAAACCTTATACAAAAATTCTGGATACGCTCAAGGTTATCAAAATGGGATTCGGTGAGATCAAGATAGCTGATATCAGCATAGTCGAAAATCGGTAAAGAACAGACTTAGCAAGCACAATCTTGGTGGCTATGGGAAGGAAGTTACGAAATCTTCGTAAAGAGGCCGCAAAAGCATACATTTTTCGACTAATTTCTTGAATGTGACGTATCCAAGAAAGATTTTTGTCGATATGGATCCCCAAGTTCTTCACGGTATCACTGATAGGGATAATAGTTCCATCAAACACTATTTGCGGCATACAATCAAGGCGTGATATCATTTGAGAGCTACCGATGATAATGGCCTGCGATTTAATAGGATTCACCTGAAGGCCGGCTTTACTACATCCAAGTACCCGCTCCAGGTCTGCATTAATAGTTTTAATAGCACTCAATACACACAATATTTGCAAATCATCTGCATAAAGGTGGTAGTTCGAGTTTAATTAAATGGTTATTGAGGTAAATGTTTTACAGAATTTCATTTTGTTAGCAAAATACATACGTGATATTGTATGAATTTCTTAAAAGAACATCGCAGCTTTGATCAAATCGTATAAGTCCATTTTAAAAGATTGGATTTATCGTAATACTGAAGGATCAAAGATCACGAAGCATAAAAGGTTGAAGTGGAATAACAATTCCATTTTCACGGACTTTAAGATGTGAAGACGGCTTAGCCAATACTTTATATAATTTGACATCAAATTTGGCTTCTATTTGAATTTATAAAGTTCCAATATTTTATTATTGAGTATACTTTAATAATTTGAAGCCATACTATCGAAATGTCACGACAATAAGTTAGTGATTTCTTATATTTACACGAATATTACACATTTAATTAAACTTATATTACGGATTTTATTGCGTTTAATTTTTAAACTACTTATTACCCGTAACTAACAAACTAGTTTTAAACTATTTACAGCACCCATGGTCACGGGAGGACTGAGGTGACAGATGTCCAGATGTCATAGTTATTCAACCCCGGATTAACTATGACATCGGGACATCTGCTTCACCTTCAGCTTTTAATTATTATATTTGGTCCGATCTACGCAAAATGAGCTTACAGTGTCATGAAGTGTTGCATTGGTATGCTTGGTTTTCGATTATGTTGTATTTTAGGATAAATTATATGTAGGATCGAATAAAATAAATGTGTTCGGCTGCCAAGAAGGAAGTAAGTATGCTATTATTATATTTTCTTATTTTTCATAGACATTTCTTTTAATGGTTTAAGACAATAGCAAACATACAGCCTATAAGTTTACACATACATTATAGGTGGCGTTAGTGGTAAACAAAGAAGATATTTTGAGCACATAACAAAATATTTAATTTTGTTAATTATAGTATCCCAAGCCGGTGATAATACCGAACCATCTTCTCTATAGAAATTAGAATGTTTTTTTTAATTTCAAGCCTTGCGAATCATCTTTGGTAGGAATCAGTGTTCTTTTGCAAGGATTTGTGGTCTATCAAATCTGATGTAATGGTTGAGGTGATCTAGACATGGTCAGTAAGCAGCAAAGCGCTTCCTAGATCGTCGATGCTGCACGTCAGCTATGTGTTTTATTACGCGGGTTTTTATAGTAGATCTATATAAACTATGTATAAAAATCTAAAAAGTTTTATTAAATGTATAATTGATTTAATTGAATTTTAAATTAAAGTTTCAGCTGAAAAGTTTTGACGCCACGTTTTCGAAGTAGTGTCACGCTATTAATGATTGCCAGTATACAGTATCTATATAACGTTACTAATCCCCGTCAAAGCAGTAGTTACGCAATGGGGAGTAAGCATTTCAACTCGTACCAAAATGTATTTCCCATCTGTGTGTCATTTGAGTACAGCGTTTATTTTGACGTTATATATACATGACGTTTCAAAATTACATATTTACATACATAACACCTTTTTATCATATAAGGGGTGGGCAGAGGCCACACACGTAGTCCACTTTTCGACCATGTGGGAAACGAGACGTGACGGGTGGCGAACCATGTCACCGACATTATGGTAAGATTCAAATAAATACTTAAGGAGTAAGTAAGTATTGCGTTCCCACGGGCAGTATAGTCACATTATTGCAAATTATGGTGTTACTCGGAATGAATAAAGACTGTCCGTACAATACCTTAGTCGCCCTTTACGGCATATCGGTAGGAAAAAGGTAGGTGCTATTCTACTCTGTCGGACACCTATCGGCTTTCAAAATGAAACGTTTCTAATGCAAAAATTACGCAAAATAGCTTTTTAATAAATGTAATCCAACCATCCATACTAATATTATAAATGCGAAAGTAACTCTCACTGTTTCTTTGTATGTTTGTTACCTTTCCACAGTTCAACCGCTAAATCGATCTTGATGAAATTGTGCACAAAGATAGCAAGCGTTCTGGAGACGGACATAGGATATTTTTTTATCTGAAAATCAAACAACAGCCATGGGATATCTAAAAAAAACCTGTAAGTATACACGCGGACGAAGTCGGGGACATCAGCGCCACAGTACAATAAAAAAAAGGAAAAAGATCTGTAAATCACTGGAGACAAAAGTGACGCTGCATTGTAAAGTCGAAATGGATTCCGCTCAGCAAAGAATGCTGTAGATAGACCGAGCAAAAAATGAGATGTTATTTTACAGTTATTTTTGTTAATTCATGTTTATTTATTTATAATTTAATTCACTTTCGCTATAAAGAATTGCACGAGCTTTTGTTAAGAAAAACAAATAAATTTAATTTCAAATAAGTGACGAAAATTATTTTCTGGGAACAGTTAATATAATTAGTATTTTTTTAATTGCGGAGTAAAGAACTATTTTCTGCCACATTTAATCATAGCGTGTAATTTAGATAAATGGAAGTCACGCTGAGTGTCGATTACGTCGGCAACATGCCCCGAGATTATAGATAATGAAATGTGACAAAAACAAGAGACGCCATCGCAGTTGGTAATTAAGAAAATCGCGGCGGGCTCCAGCATTTTTGCGTCGTCCCAAAAACTAATAAGCAAGGCTCAAACTTGTTCATGTTACGACGCTTGTTCATATGACATACGAGTACGTTATTAAAAAAAATTCTCATAGTTATCTAATTCCTCGCTATTTGACTAAGAAAATGATCTTGGTCATCGATAGGTTACGGAATGACATCAAATTCGATCAATATGCCAGCCCTCATGTTCGCGGATGGAGAGTAATAGTAATACCGTCATAGGTGTTTACAGACGGATGATAAGGTTGAAGTCCAAGCCTAACTTGAGCCTTATTAAAGCTTCATGAAGTTGTGACTAAGAGAGCCAGAGCACATCTCATGCCTTGTTGTAATAGACAAAATAAATCTCTATGTAGAGTTAAAGTTTGTTTTTTTTATTCGATAAAGTGATAAAACGAGCATAACGTTCACCTGATGGTAAGTGCAACGTCTGCCCATAACAAATGCTGTGTCACCCAGAAAATTTCTGTGTGACAGCACACTGTGTCTATCACCCTCAGACATAAGTTCTTAAGTCTCATATGCACAGTGATTACGCTAGCTCTCAGTGCCCTTCAAACCGAAACACAGTAATGTTTGCACACTTCTGCTTCACGGCAGAATAACTGGCCCTGGGGTGGTACCTACCTACACGGATTCCTGCATAGGAATCCTACCACTACTTACGTGTGATAGGATTCCTATTCATGAATCTATCTAGCAAGTGAAGCAGTAGATGCTTTAGGTTTGAAGAGCACTAATAGCTAGTGTAATTATTGGGCATATGAGACTTAAGAACGGTCTGTCTTTGGGTGACAAAGAGATGTTGTGTGTGACACTGCTTTATTATGGGCAATCTTCGAATTTATCGAATCATTGATAAGTTCAAAGATCGTCTCGTCACTTTCTTCCATAAAAGATTCCAGTTTAGGTTTTATCTCAGTAAGAATACAATCTATAAAAAGTAGCAAGATTTCAGATCAACAAAAAGTAAGTAATCGAAATTAAAAGCACCCGTCCTCGAGTATAACGAGAACATCGCCATCGCTTCCCTCGAACTATATAAGGAAAGTGGTGACCCGATCAACGCCGCAGTCAAATGGTTTTATAATGCTATTAATATCACGTGCTTTAGGAAACAAGCAATTTCCGCCAACTTACACTATAAACTGACATTATGTTCTAAAGGAAACAAAAGAACAACTTAGTCAATTTTGATTAACTTTTAACAGCTACTTTTTTTCCTTTGCGTAGGTAATTATTAAGATGCTTATTTGTAGAAAATTATGGAAAATTGTTTTAGATTTTTGAACTGAAGCTTCTTTGGACGCGATGAGAGTAAAATTTCACGGTCGAATTTGAGTGCAGCGTTTATGTCAAATTTTTTTATTATCTATAATTAATATGAATCGAATTATTAATAATTGTTTATTCACTGAGCAATCATTTTACAGTGGGTAAGTGTGGGCGGCTTAAGAAAATCTACCACCCCATCTCATCCTGGGGGTGTCGAAACAGTCGACAGAGGGAGAATAAAAACGAGGAGATCATCTTAATGCTGCTACCCATCTTAATAACATCTTAATTAATAAACTGCGGTTGCCAACCAACCTTTCAAGCGGGGCAATTACGGCAAAATCACTCAAAATAAGATCTACAAACTTTTGTGGCAATCTATGGGGGAAGACTTTGTTCAGCTGTGGACTAGTGATAGGCATAAATGATGATGATGATGAGTAATATTTTTTTAATTCGAGTTTTTTTTAGCCAAATTATATGTTTCACCCCGTCATTGCTGATTTGGTCGCGCTTTTTTCATATTTCTATTGTTTTAAACGATCCAAAATTGTATTGGATAAGTGAGAACCCTAATTAACGTATCGTTGTGGAAACATTGATCATTTTTTTAAGTTATTTTTATTAAAGAAATCCTAGCGAGGAACAGAAACTAATAAAAAATATTGGTTTCTGGATTTGGTTTAAAAATTCAGGTACTCTAACCACTAGGCCACGCAGTGGGACTGGGGCTATAAACAAATACACGAACATACTCATTTTTTATGTTTAATTGAACCAGCCGATTGGTGTAATTTTTTTATGTTTAATTGAACCAGCCGATTGGTGTAATTTTTTTATGTTTTATTGAACCAGCCGATACAGGTCCGGCAGACGGTGTTGCCAACTTAGCGACTCACAAGATCTGGTGCTTATTCAGAGCTTCTAGCGAAAACTTTTCATCAATAAGCGGTTAAATAACTTTTAATGATTTTTTAATATGATATCTTTTACTAACAACATTTTTATTAGTAAAAATGTTCTGTACGCGTGTGAAATCCTCTACCATTGCCGAATTTCTTAATCTTTTATATAAAATCTATTATCGGAAGGCTGTCAGATATAAATTCGATACGAAATGCTTAAATAGTTTACGACCATAAAGTAGTGGGAAAACAATTAAACTTAGGAGTTTAATGTAACACATCTTTTTTTGTAGCTGGTAGTAGGATTCCCATGCAAGAATCTGTCTAGGTACCACCTCAGTGCCAGTTATTCTGTCGTGAAGCAGTAATGTGCAAAACTGCGTTTAGGTTTGAAGGGCACTGTGAGCTAGTGTAAACACAGGGCATATGAGACTTAAGAACTGATGTCTCAAGGTGACGGACGCAGTGTGAAGCGACATAGAAATGTTCTGGGTGACACAGCATTTGTTATGGGCAGACGTTGCACTTACCATCAGTTGAACAATTTGCTCGTCTTGTTACTTTATCGATTAAAAAAAATGTATGCTGCAGTAATGAATTGCCATGTAATTTAATTGCGGCTATTGGTAAAAACACTAGGTACTCATTTAAAGATAATCAACCAACAACATCTTCAACGAAAGCGTCGGCATCTACGATGAATGTTCAAAAATTTCTAATTTTAATTTTGTCAATGGTAAATGAGAATAATATTTGAGTGTTTTTTTTTTGCTTAATATCCATTATGTTATTTAGTATACGTACTCGTAGGTAGTCATCGTAGAATTGAATACTAAATATTGATATAGAGTAAGGACTATTGTATGTGAAATAATGACCTCAAATAGGCTGTAACAATTAATATTTTAATTTTATACCCATATTAATATTTATTTTATTCAACTTAACCTATTTGTAAAATATATTGCATAACTTTCGATTCAAGATGTCGACTAAAAAATATTTGAAAAAACTGAACTAGATTAAAAATGCTGGCCAAATCACCGCCGTCTGTGGGGCCAGAAAGCTTGCCGAGTTCCCACGTTGTATCGCAAGGTTGATTCGCTGGCTAAAGTACGAGCCTGCTCTTGGGTCACCAGAAATGGTAACCAGGCGCGATCAGACGTTTTTATTTTATTTTATTGTATAAAGTGATGAAACGAGCAAAACGTTCACCTGATGGTAAGTGCAACGTCTGCCCATAACAAATGCTGTGTCACCAAGAACATTTCTGTGTGACACCTCACTGCGCCCATCACCCTGAGACATCAGTTCTTAAGTATCATATGCCCAGTGATTACGCTAGCTCACAGTGGCCTTCAAACCGAAACACAGTAATGTTTGCATAGTACTGCTTCACGGCAGAATAACTGGCCCTGGGGTGGTACCTACCTAGACGGATTCCTGCATAGGTACTACTTCGTACAAACGTCTCACGTCTGGTCCCCACGGCACGAGTGTAGCCAAACGGCACAAGTATATTATGCATTTATTTGTATTTAAGATTCTAGGCGAAGGCGTTACTATGTATGTATATTTGTTATTTGGAACGAAAAAAGTGACGAGACGAGCAAATCGTTCCCCTGATGGTAAGTGCAACGTTTGTCCATAACGAGAGCTGTGTCACCCAGAACATTGCTGTGTGTCACCACACTGCGCACGTCACCCTGAGACATCAGTTCTTAAGTCATCCTAATCCTCGCACTAGTTACCAGTGCACTTGAGACCAAAACACAGAATCGTTTGCACGCAGAAGCCTTTGGGTTGTACCTATCTAGACGGATTCCTGCCTATAAATCATACCACCAGTTTGCCTAAGTAATAGTGTTGCTAGCTTAACTGTAATAGTGATCTGGATATTAAACATCAGAACAAATTTTATGTTTTAACTAAAAAAACGTAAAACTATTAACCAGTTTTATTTCAATCCGTCGCAGTACACTGCGGACCGAAGTATAAAAAATCATAAAAAATGCTGCAACCTCGTGAGCATCATCATCCCCGTCTCAAGTTCATTGCTGAACATGTGCCTTCTACATAGATTGCCGCTCGACCAACTTCCAGCAAAACCGTGTATGTCGTCGCCCCATCTTATGGAGGTATCTTTCTTCCCCAACTGTTATCGGTGCTACAAGCTATATGGCCTGATTGTTACTTCAACTTGCAGATCCTTAGGGCTATGTCGGTTACTCTAGTTCTGCTGCGGTCGTCGTTACGTAATATATCTCGCAGAGAACCACTGGGTTTAGTCCTTTTAGAGAGAGAGCATAGATCGTTAAGCGACAAGAGTCTCATGCGGCCTGCTAATTTAGTCATCTAGAACTTTCGATTGGAGAGTTTTGTGTTGCATCGCATTGCGCTCGTCACCTTGAGGTTTCGATTCTTAAGTCTCATATGTCCTGAAATTGATATAATAGTGTTATATATATCCTACTGAGCTTCGCATCGACATCGAGTATAGCGAACGTGATCAGCGGAACTAAACGACCCTAACGTTATTGCCACTCCGCCGGAGTGAACCGAATATCAATAGTATCGCTCTTATTTTTATGGCAGTATTAAAAATATATAGACAGTAGTAAAGTTTTTATTTAAAATCGACTCAATGTCTGTAAATCTTTTAAAGTATATTTTACTACAGCAGAAAATCTAGAGTAGACACATTTAAGAAAACCTAAAATCATAAAATTGTTACCAAAACAAAGTGATTTTCTTCGAATCTTTTCATATCTTTGAACAATGTATAAGTACGCTGAGCTGATCACCGGTTGGATAAAGGTTTTTTAAATATCCCGTGGGAACTTTACGATTTTCCGGGATAAAATGTACCCTATGTCCTTCTCCAGGATGCAAGCTATTTTTGTGCTAGATCGGTTCAGCGGTTGAACCGTGAAAAGGTCACAAACAGACAGAGGGACAGAGAGTTACTTTTGCATTTATAATATTGGTATGGACGTTCGTAAATCATTTGTTTTTTAAATCATTAGAGTTATTCACAACAAATATTGAAGTAATTTTTTTCAGAAAACGCCTTTTTTCGAAATGGCCGATCACAGAGTCGCAGTCGAAAGATATTCCGAAAGACATTCATTCGCAGACACGACTACTGGAATAATTTCGGTCGATACACCCTACATGTCGTATACCTGTAGAGACAGGAACAGGTATTTTATCTACTTATCTGTTGGCTTTCATGAAGTTGTAATGCGACGTGGAATGGTAATAGTGACCAAACATACTCTCGACTGTGCCCGGTCCATCGACGTGATACCAGCCTTATTCGCAAAAATAATCCCGTCTGTGATAATGGTCTGGTCTCAGTAGATCTTGGTGCGGTCATGTTCGATTTCGGCCTCCAGCAAGACCGTACTTCAGAGCTAGCTCCTGTTGACGAACAACAACACAATCTAGTAGGCAGGATGTGTCTGTGCATATTACTCGTATATGCCTAATCAACTCGCCGGGACGCCGACGTGCTCGGATATCCAGTAACAGACCTGCTGGAAGAAATTTCATCATGAAATAAGCAGTGCCTTTGTACTAATTGTCTATTCATGTGATTTCCTCTGTATTTTTTACATGTGCATAAACTGTAAATTAAATAAATCAATACGTCTGTGTGCTCAAATTAATAAATTAGTTTATCACATGATGAGGTGGTAGATTCTCTTAAGCCACCGCCACTCGGTCCTTACGTTCATTCGGTTCCTAATACATTAGGGCTGATGACTCGGTCCAAGGCACCATCAAGATAGTTACTCCAACTTTGCTGTCGTAAAAAAGTAAATTTAACGAAATTTACCACAATACTGGATTATTTCGAGATGTTACATTAAGGAAAATGGTTTATTACAATTAAACCAGGGAATAAAATCAATCGAAGTGTAAAATACCCAAGGGAAATCAAGGGTCGGGCAATGTCATGTATCCGTTTGTAGCGGGGCGATTGCGATTGGCATTGATTGCTAGATGCTGGACACGTTGACCTATTGCGGTTTTTATTTATTTTTTATTTATACTCGTAAATAACTGAAAAAATAATTCTTTTTTTCGGTATAAGCAAAAGCTACACATTTCTCACTTCGTATTTTTTTGCTAACATTTCGCAGCTAAACTGAAATCCGAGCAATGTCGATCTCGCTGAAAATTAGCGCCGAGGTTGTAATAAAACAGACGCGGCCATTGCTGTGCGAGAACCTTTTCGCGGCATTTATACAGCACAGATAAAGCGACACCTTAGTATAGTCCTTTTTTTCTGGTATTCTGTTGATGTTTCTTCTTTTTTAAGTTTTAAGTTAAATTCTATTTATTTATTCTGAATTTTGTATTTTTTTATTGTTATGTAAAGTTTCGATTTATTATATTTATTACATAAGTCTATTTAGGTTATGAATATCAGAAAATATATGAAACTAAAATATAAGAAATAATACCAGAAACTTAGATATCATTCAAGACTGAAACACTGACTAAATAAAAAATGCCTCATAACATTTAGAATGCGACCCTCGTAACGCTAGAGAACTATTTGTATATAATATAAAGCTTACACAGAGCATGTGGACGTGACGTTTCGTAAAATACTATCGTCTGTTTGAGGATTCAGAACCCGAGCAGTCGTCTGTACTCCATCTGCCATTTCTATCTGTGAGCGTCGCTCGGCTGTCGATTGCTTTATGTGCGAGTTGCTGACCCTATTAAATAACTGACATTACAAATCTCTGTTTATTCCTAGATGTTATATTATAAGCATTAGTTTTTGTATTTAAGATATTTATAGTCTTATATTATAATTTTTAAATCTAAAACTAACGAAACAAATATTGTTCGTAGCCTTGCCTGTAATAATATTCACCAATTGTACTTCGTCGTTTCAGCCTATCAATAGTCCACTGCTGAACATAGGCCTCCCCCATAGATTGCCACAAAAGTTTGTAGCTCTCGTTTTGGGGGGATTTTGCCATAGTTGCCACGCTTGGCAGACGGGTTGGCAACCGCAGTTTATTTATTTAGATGTTCGAGCAAGATGCTGCTGCCCATCTCCTGGTTTTCATTTTCCCTCTGTCGACTTTTACGACACCCATGGGATGAGATGGGGTGGTAGATTCTCTTAGGCCGCTACCACACGGCCATTGGCAATATCTAAATATCTATTACCGGTACTAAGAAGCGGTAATAGATTTTACCGATAGTAGCTATTACAAGTACTATCGGTAAAATCTATTACCGCTTCTTATTCGGGTCAAGGAGACCTTAAGAAAAGAAACAGGTAAAAGAAACCCCGGGGATTTTTGTAGGTTAATCGTTTTAGTAATTTTCCTATGTTTTAGAAATAAACATGTATCTATAATATATGAATTACATGAGTAACTAAAATTTAGGAACAGCCTGGTAGCAATCAGGTAATTCAAACTGAACAAATGTATACTACTTACTTACTATATCCATGTATATCACATAAATAAAAATAATATTAAATCACGTTCATTCTCTGCTAAATATAATATTAATAGATAGGAATCTGTATCATTGTTAGTAATATCTGTCGTTAAACACTTTTTAAGACGTTAATAATCATCATGTAGTTTTATCGTGGGTGTCGTAAAAGTTAGTGGGATCATTTAAAACCAAGGCAGCAGCGTCTTTTTGAAACATAATTAATTAACCGCGGCTGCCAAATGAGTAAACTACATCGATATCCCTGCTAATGAGAGGTCAAAATAACAGAGTTCAGCCCGCGACAGACACTTTAGTACTGGCTACAGTAGAGGTCGATGTGCAGGGCGTGCGAAGAATCCTCGGCGAGAATTCAGCTTGTGCGTGTCACAGTAGATACTGTAGCAATCGATGTAACAACGGGGTAGGGATGCCAAAAAATTATGCCTTTTTTTAAATGATAAAGTATCGAGACGAGCAAAACGTTCACCTGATGGTAAGCGCAACGTTTGCCCATAACAGATGCTGTATTACACACAATATTTCTGTGTAGCACCACACTGCGCCCGACACCCTAAGACAAATTCTTAAGTCTAATATGCCCAGTGATTACGCTAGCTCTCAGTGCCCTTCAGACCGAAACACAGTAATGTTTGCACACTACTGCTTCACGGTAGAATCACGGCCTTACAATTAGCAGAAATTAAACTTGAGTTTGTTGTGTGCTAAAACGACCACGATGATGATGATGATTTTATACATTAATTTAATCACTAGTGAATCTATTTCAGGTAACCCTAGTCCATCCTTCACGCAGACACATTGTCAACCACAGTAAGAGGTGAAGTAAGCTGGGTTCTACATAATAAGTTTTCAGTGGTGGTAGGATTCCTATGCAAAAATCCGTCTAGGTATCCAGGTATCAAACAAACCATCAGGTGAACGCTGTGCTCGTTTCGTCACTTTATCCAATAAATAAGTAAGTAAAAACATGTTTTATTGTAAAGAAACATAATAATGATGCAGATAATAAATGTACTAAAAGCAAAACAATAATTAGGTAAATTCCAGGTTCCAGTCATCACACCACTCTCCTTATCAATCTAGAGCATTGCTCAGACTAAAATAAAATCGAGGGGCAAGTTTAATTTTTATTATATATAATCAGCTCATTATAGGTATGTATTTATATAGGTACATAATAGTAATTAATAGGTAAATATAATTTAATAGTTACATATAACATGCAGCATCATTATTATGTTCTGTACAATAAAACTGTTTCACTTAAAAATAAATTTTTAAGTTTTTAGCTTCTTACTTAGTTCCTTAATATTTCTAATTCAAATTCGTTCATTTAGTGCCTCATTATTACAAGGTTTCTTGTTTCCTTAAGTCCTTTGTTTTGACGTCATGACCTAGATTTCACTTTTACAGTTGTATCTCAGTAAACTTTCAGTAAACTATAAGTTCGATCCGACTTTTTTTTCGGACGCTATTTTGGATTAGGAATTATTTACTATGTTCTACTTGTTGTAACGATATACTATCTCTAATTACGTATTTTTACGTTTTAGAAAGATTTAAGAAAATATTAAAAATTATAAAAAAAAATGGTGGTCCAAAAAAGTTGGGAAAATATATATGAGGACCAATCCCAATAGTGAAATTTCATTATTTTCAATTTAATTTTTCTTGGCATAATATTACATAGATCAGTGCCTAAAAATTACTTTAAAACATATAAAATATATCCAAGAGACCTTATCTCTCGAAGTACTATAGAAGTTAATTAAAAATATTACAATATAAAATTAACTTCATTTGTATGGAAAATACTCTATATAGTTATTCATAATAAGGAAGTGTTCGTGTAATGCCAATTATAAAACCAATCTTAAAACTAGAAAGTGTTCGTGTATAGCTAACACCATACTATTAAGCCCGAGACGCGAGTACCGTGCGGAGGGGCATACCAACAGCTCAACATAGACGTGTGTGAGGTCGAGCATGACTCTCTATAGTATCAAGTTGCATAGTGCTAATGTTCCATACAAAGATCCTATGTAAGTAAAGTATATGATAAAATGGTCTATCATTGAAGGTCTCTTGTAAGATATGATATGTATTATAAAAATGAGTTGGAACCTAAAATTATTAAGATAGAGAATTCATTAGACTTTCACCCCATACCCTTTGAAGTGAGCAGTGGACTCACGACGTGCTCTGCGGCAAATTGCCGTGCTGACCTTGTATTGGATGTTGATGCCACACACTCGACATTCATCTGCAGTTGCAGCGGTCTGGTGAAGTGATGGCGCGTACGGAAGGCTTTACTAGTTTATTGGGCCGAGTGCTCATAACTGCTCGACGTGTGCCAAATCCATGCGACGTACATCCACGAAGACTGGACTTAGCTGTATACTTGTATGATGTAAACACGCATTGACATGCGAGACTTCGGTCTAAGTTTGTGCTTACGCACTAGCAAGAGGCCAAGCCCTCTTTTTGCTGGTTCGCCAGTGTTGCTGTGGACTACGGTCCTTGTTCCCGACTTCTTGTCCTGTGGCGGGGGGAGCGCATGGATTGGAAGGCGCTCACCGCACACGGCGGGAGTTGGAGCCGTGTGCCTTCCCCACATTTTTTTTTAATAAAAATGTTGGGGGAGCGATAGCTTGTAGTGGGTTATTAATAATTTAAAGTTAATCTTATACAGGTGCGGAATACAAATCTCTTTGCAATAGATATTAAACACTGTGAACCCTTTACAAGAGTATAGGGATTAGTAATTAATTAGTATTAGTACACTGTCTTGGACTTGCAGGTTCTCTAGTGAATAAACATTTTTCCATGATACACCTAAAAGAACAAGTTACTAAAAATAAACACAACGTAAATAAAAGGGTCCTATGACGATCACAATTTATTAACATATATCATTCAAATGGCCTAGAATGAAAAAAAAACCTTTAGAAATTGGTCTTGAAAAAGATTAAGTCGATTTTCTGGTCACGAAATTAATTTATCAACGTGAAAGTTGAATAGTTACATTGTCAAACCCTTTCATTTGATACCCATGTTGAGGGGATTGAAAAAAAAGTTACCCGTCATTTTGTGGCGGTGGCCATCGTGGATTTAAAATTATTCCGAATGTACGTAATTGTATTGTCACCAGAACCAAAGGTGTGTACCAAATTTTAGACCAATCGGTAAACAGAAAGGGGGTAAATTTTTACCAGGTTTGACCTACACAAGATAAGCAAAGCAAGCTAAATAAACCTTTTAAAAAAACGAATCTGCCTAGATAGGTCAATTATTCTACCATCAAACAGCAGTATGCAAACTACTGTTTGATGGTAGAATAATTACTATTTCGGTTTAATGATCACTAGTGTAATTATCGGACATATGAAAGTTTAGAAATATTTTTTTATTGGAAAAAGTGACGAGACAAGCAATACGTTTACCTGATGGTAATAAACGTGTGCCTATAGCAAATGGTGCCTATAACTCAGTGCCTTTTAGATCGAAATACAGAGATATATGCACACTCCTGCTTCCACGGCACAATAACTGGCTTTGAGGTGGTACCTACCTAGACAAGGAAAGGAATTCTATAACCGGTAAGAGTAACGAGGGCGGGTAGCCCACTGCCCTAGTTACTTTGACAGAAATATTCTGGGTGACACTAAATTTGTTAGGGGCAGATATTGCAGTTATCACCTGGCGAACGATTTCCTCGCCTCGACAAATTCTTCCATAAAAAACACAAATTTCGTAATGGTATTAGTCGATTACATCCTGCAAAGCAAATCTTATTGGCCACTGGACTGTTGTCCAGGATCATCTATCAATGGCATTAAAGCTTAGTGAGCTACAATTATTTTTCTTTAAAAAGTTTGGTTAGGGTTTTTTAGCTTAGTGAAGATGTCAGAAAGAAATCTGAATCGTAGCCAAATTAACATGATATGCATGGTTGTAATAAGCAAAAGAAAAAATATATTAATAACACTATCTGTGAATTAAACGACAATCACAAAATGTGCATACGTAATATTGGACAGAACGCAACTCAATTACGCACGTCACTTCGTATCCTGTTATGCAATTTGCATCTAATTTTATTTGTAATTGTACTTTCAAATGAATCTTATTTTATTGGACTTCAGAAATTATAAAAATATAGTAATTCATCAACATCTCTTCAAAACAAATCTTGATCTCCTAAAAAATAAATCGTGCTTACGAATAAAATTTCTAACGTTCTATTACGCCTTATCAAAGATGTCATCCTCTAAAACCTGACAAATTTTAAGATCTCTTTATATTACGCCAGAGCACTTGGACTTTAAAAACCTCATTAAAAAAGGAAGATAATGTTCATTAGTTTCGGAGCGCACCAAGATTTAGGCTGCGGTTAAAGGCGGTTGTACGAGCGACTGATTAAATAAAACCGGACGATTTTTGATTTTTGGTTCGAAGTCCAGGCGACCAATCAGTGCACAGGACATCAAATATGTTGCGTGCGTTCACAAATTGGAGATGATGTGACTGTGAGCACAAGTTTTTTTGGTAGAAAATAAATAAATGTAATATATCTATCTATAGGTGTCGGAAACGTCGGCAGAGGGAAAATGAAAACCAGGAGATTGGCAGCAGCATCTTTCTGGAACAAGCCTGGAACTGCCAAGTGTGGCAACTATGGCAAAATGCCCTCAAAATGAGAGCTACAAGCTTTTGTGGCTATTTATGGGGGAGGCCTATGTTCAGCAGTGGACTTGTGATACTCTGAGACGATATGATACGACGATAAGAGTTTGTTTGGTTGAACGCGCTAATCTCATGAAACTACTTTTTAAAATTAAAAATTATTTTAGTGTTGGATAGCCTATTTGTCGAGGAAGGCTATACGACCCTATTTAATTAAACGGCGGGTGAAACCGCCGGGCACAACTAGCAATAAATTTCGATAAATATTGGACGCTACCAATATTTAAAATGAAATCGTTTGGTGATTTTTAATTTTTAAGTCCAGAAATTTGCACAAATTACAAACAATACCTCGGCTTTAACTCAATTAACTAACTAGTATAAAAGGTAACTCAAATTAATAAAATATATCTTTGTTTTAAAATTTGCGTATAAATTCCTCCCTGACGTAATCAAGCATTTCGTGCGACATGTCACAGAACCGCTGTACAGCTCTTAATACGACCCCTTGTTTGTAAAAAGCTATTCTGTATAAATTGAAATATTTATCTAACAAAAAAATATATTGTGGAACTTTTTATTACATTTTCAAATCATAATTTTCCCTTCTGATGATCATAGTATAAATAAATTATATACAATCAATATATAATTGTTCAAATATTTTTAACAGCTATTAATGTAATCCCTCATTTAATAGTAAGAAAAGCTAAGTAGTCTTAGTTATTACGCGATTGTTAGTGTTTTTTTTTTAACTTTCAATATTGCAGCGTTATAAATTTAAAAACATCGTTTTTTTCGTAGATTGAAAAACGGTGTCGTGAGTATGTCTACAAATATACATTTGATATGCACAACGCCACCAGACCCGAAAACCAACTACTCTCGACCGCAAAGAAAAAGGGTCGCTTAGAAAATCGAATGAAGGTAAGTTACTTTGCTAAGATCCGCATGCAAAATATAAAAATGGTGTATATTACCTAGTTTTTTGAAGAGCACCGCCCGCCCTCCCTCAGTAGCGTGCACAAGCAAACTAACACCGCCACCAGGAACCGCCACCAGGTACCCTCCACCAACCACTACAATACCACCACTAGATAATATACGCCACTGAAGTCGAGAACACGACACGTGTTTCGCCCCAAAACGAGGCATTATCAAGCGTCATAGACTCTACGACAGACGGCCGCCGAGTGAGCGGCGCGGTCAAAGAGCTGCCTATTTATACTAAAGGTGACGCAAACGGCCCCCACCAACGACATTGCGATTACAATATCGTGATAGCGACCGCTTGTTCACACAATCCACCACCCGAATTACATAAGCAGCCGTTTGAGACCGAATTGATAGCAAACGACTACTTCGAGTATATTTAAACTTTAAGTACTGGATTTAAATATATTTAAAAGTGGTGAATTCGAGACGTTTGTTTGTTCATTCAGCAGTGCAATGTTATTATTTTTATTTTTTATTATTTCTAATTGTTCCAGCACAAAAAATAATAGAAAATCATCAATACCTTCAAAAATACCTGACCTAGCTTTATGAAATATAGACTAAGTTAAAGAATATTTTAATGTGCTTATACGAAAATAAAAAATTAAATAATTCAAGCTTTTTATTTTTAATAAATGTAAAATAAATACAAATGCGTAATTTTTCCAGTGTTTTCGTAAATGTAGATTGGTTACATATGTGCCGTTTTCACACTGTAAATACTTCCTTACTGTAAATATACGAATAATAGAGTAATCAACCTCCGCAAATCAGATTACAAAGCACAAATTGTGTACTTGCTTCCGCGTGTGAAATCTGACACGGCTTGACACTTGATGACTTGTTGTCAGAGCACCTGACTTCTGAGTGTCATTGGTTCAAATCGCAGCCAGAACCAACATTTGTGCAAAAACACAAATTATTGGTAAAGCAGAGAAAGTCAATTTGCTAAGATCCGCATGCGAAATGGTTTATATTACCTAGCTGTGGTGCGTGTGGTGGCGGATTGATAAAAGAATACTACCACTCCATCTCATCCAATGGATCTCGTAAAATGCGAGTAAGGAATTAAACTGCACTGTGCACCCAACAGCGCATGGTGGCGATGGGCTCACCACCTGTCACACCAAGTGCATTATATTGTTTTGGTGAAACGTGGATTGTGGCAGTCATCTGTTTTTGCAGTGAGTGCCCAGTCTCTGACTACCGCTTATGGGATACAGTCGTGATGTTATGTATGTATGTATGTATATTACCTAGTTTTGAAGAGCACCGCCCGCCCGCCCTCCCTCGACAGCGTCCACAGAACAGTGTTCCACGTGAGTTCCGCCTTGTAAAGTGATGTGCCGATGTAGAAAAAGCTTGCCAACGAGTGATCGTGTAAAGTGATTCTTTATTATTTTCATCCATGTATTTTTAAATTATAATAATGAAAGTAAATTTTCATTTCATTTCATTTTATTTCTATATTATAATGACCATTTTAAAGTCTCTTTATTATTCGGATCCAAGGTCCACCGATGCGTAAAGAAGATATTAAAGGAACATTTTTTTTTCATTTGTAGAAGATTGAAAACAATTATATTTTTTCTGTCCATTGTAACGGAGGAGGGTATTCACCTCTTTACAATTCAATTTCTACAATTCCTCTTCAAAGCGCTATTGTGTGAAAAAATGTGATTTATTTTTCATTTCAAATCAAAATAATTGTATTATGAAATGTAATATTTATGATAATGATCGACTCGGCTGGCGTAGTGGTAAGGCGTTTGGCTTCTGGTTTATAGGTCACAGGTTCGATTGCCGCGCATCAAATACAAGTATAAGTGCAATTTATGTATGTAAAATGTTGAGTTTATATACATAAATTGCACACAACGATGCAGGAGAAACCCTGGGAATAGAATAGAATAATTTTTATTAAATATAGATTATTACATAATACTTATTGAACGTGATTTTTTTAAACTGAACTGTAAAAACTCTGTTATGGGACGAACCAGCAAGAAACCCAGCGGGCAATTTTTTTTTCTTAGTAATTTTCTAAAATAATGTACGATCAGAACAGTATTATAAAGATGTAGAAAAAGCTTGGCACCGATATCCTCATTCCCAGAGGTTATCATCATCCATGTATTCTTTAATACTATAATAACCCTTTTTATAAAGTATTTGTTTAATAAAAGAATTGAACTTTTTCATTTAAAACAACAAACAAACTAACAAACAACAAAATCCCAGTAATTGCACAGTACATTTACTGGGATTTTGTTGTAAAAACGTATGCATTGCCCCCCATAAAAGAGTTACTGACTGTGTGAAGTCGAGTAACAGGCATTATTAATTTGTGCTGGGTCCCGGTATTGGTATTTTTTTATTAAACTGTTTTGTGTTCTTGTGTACATACAAAACGTCATCGTCTTTTCAAAAGTAAAGCAAATGGTTTTCCGTTATCTAATTTTTACAAACACAACAAAATCATCAATTTTAAACGATTGACTGCATTCTGCCATAGTATATGTATAGGTTAGTAAGGTAAACGTATACGTATACAGTCACGCCTATTTTCCATATAAGGGGTAGGCAGAGACTACTCAAGTAGCCCACTTTCTTAGCATCTTCCTGGAACAGCTAAATAAATGAACTGCGGTTGCCAACTCTCCTGCTAAGCGTGGCAACTATGGCAAAATCCCCTCAATCTGTTGGGGAGGCCAATGTTCAGCAGTGGACCTGTGACGGGCTGAGTAAGTGAGTGAGTGAGTGAGTTCTCAAATAAAATCCGCTTGTACAGACAGACAGAAAATTTAATTCTATATTAGAAACAGATAGCCGTGGTAGCTCAGGGGCTAGGCACTTGCTTTAAATTTCATAGTACGCGAGTGACCTGGGGTCGATTCCCGGCGCCGGCACCACTAAAATTGTTAATTGCAATTTTAAGTGTTGATTTACCACGTGCTCGGCGGTGAAGGAAAACATTGTGAGGAAACCGGCATGCCTGAGAAAAAAAAATATTTTGAAGACATGTGCAGTCTGCTAACACGCATTGGAGCAGCGTGGTGGATTCTTCCTAGCTCCAAAACCCTCTCAGAAATGAGAGGTCTGTGCTCAGCAGCTGTTTTATTATAAGCATGTTTAATGCACACACGATACAGGAGAAATCCTGGTGTGAAACAATATTTTTTTAATATATGACAGTCCGTGTTGTGAAATCTCCAAAGTAAATAACACGAGATGTTAAATGATACTTTTTATGAGGGACTAACACATCCATTCTGCGTATATCACGTGAACTTAACGCTGCGCTGTAATCCTATTACCTGGGAGGGTCGTGAAACGTCCTCCAAGCGGGGTGGCTTACGAGGCAGTAAACATCTAAATCAATTTATCCGTTACGTGCGCATCGCGTCCCTCGTTTACAAATGTGCTATGAAGTCATACTGCAGAGACTAACTTTTTTTTGTAAATACGAGTACAATACCCCACCCCTAGGTAGGTTGGTACCTGGGGTGGTACCCCAGGGCCAGTTATTCTGCCGTGAAGCAGTAGTGTGCAAACATTACTGTGTTTCGGTTTGAAGGGCACTGTGAGCTAGCGTAATCACTGGGCATATGAGAATTAAGAACTTATGTCTCAGGGTGTTGGGCACAGTGTGGTGTTACACAGAAATTTTCTGAGTGACACAGCATCTATTATGGGCAGACGTCGCACTTACCATCAGGTGAACGTTTTGCTCGTCTTGTCACAATATCAAAAAAACCTACCTAGACGGACTACTGCATAGGAATCCTACCACCAACATTAAATTTCAATTTGTTTCTGTATATATTAAATTTATTTTTATGGAGAGTTGATTCAAAAGTCATAACTGTGATGATATCCAAAAAAAATGAAAAATTGAAAATGGTATTTAAGTAGCCTTAATGATAATTATTTACTAAAATAAGTAATGAGGTAGAAGAAATGTTGATATATTTTTCAGAAAATGGCTTCACACTTGAGTACCGCACAAAACAAAAGTAATTTGGAGTTACAGCCACGGCCGGAATCCACTACCTGTACAGTCATAAATATTTTATGGCTTCTAATTTTTTTGGCTTTAGGTACAAAGTAAAGTACAATAATGCTAAATATAAGAAATTTAATTTTCTACGTAATCATCATCATTGTATTCAGACATCTTTTACTAAACCACAGCTGAATCACGGTTTCTTTATGGAAGAAAGTGTCGAGACGAGCAAAATCGATTTCAGTTCAATTCCAACGTTCTGTGTTGCACCGCATTGTTCTCGTCATGAAGTTATATCGGTTTTTTCAGAAACACGGTAATGTTTGTACTCTACTGCTTGACGGCAGAATGACTGGCGCTGCAGTAGTATTGTGGCATTTAATTTTGTAAAATCAAATAGTTTCCACGAGATATTTAAAAAACCTAAATTTTCATCATCATCATCATAATCATATCAGCCTATCACTAGTCCACTGCTGAACATAGGCCTCCCCCCATAGATTACTACAAAAGTGTGTAGCTGACATTTTGAGGGGAATTTTGCCATAGTTGCCACGCTTGGCAGGCGGGTTGGCAACCGCAGTTTATTTATTCAGATGTTCCAGGAAGATGCTGCTGTCTTTGTAATTAGGTTTTAATTTTCCCTCTGTCGACTTTTACGACACCCACGGCATGAGATGGAGTGGTAGATTTTCTTAAGCCGCCAACACACAGTTAGTTTATAATAATTCCAATAGTAATGTAGGTAGTTTGGTAAATGTACAGTAAATATAGATCGCCATCTGGCGCTGATTCAAGTTTAACACTTAAATGGTTTATATGAATAGGGAATAATCAAATTAATAAATATGAAAGCACTAGCCGATGCCCGCGACATCGTCCGCATGGATATAGGTTTCTTAGATTTTCCGGGATAAAAATTATCCTATATCAGTCTTCAGGATGCAGACTATATATGTCCAAAATTACGTCAAGATCGCTTCAGCGGTTGAACTGTGAAAAGGTGACAAACAGACAGAGGGACAGAAAGAGTTACTTTCACATTTATAACATTAGCAAGGATATATACACTTACACACATATATATATATATATATATATATACATATACATTACGGGTTATTTCGGACTTGCACCGACTGTAACCCCATGGTGTTCCGCCTTCGCCGCATGTTGGCAGGGCCACGGGAACGCTCGCGCACACATCCGCGACCCCACCTGCGCCGGCCCTCCTCGGGAGAGGACAACTGCTCTCCTGTCTCCTTTCTAGTAAGGCGCGCCGAAACACGCGACGCGCCTTCCAACACGGCCTCCTACGGGGCCAGGAGACTTACACTGGAAAGCACCAGTCTTCCCGGCCCCGGCAGCGAATCTGGTCTGTGGCTCCGCCGCCTACCACATTTCGGCCGCGGAGTATATGTGTATATATATATATGTCTGAAAACTTGTAAATGTTTAGTGTTGATCCATCCGTAATTTAAACAAATGTTTATTAAAAACCTGTAAGTGTTTTCCTACGATAATAAAATAAATTAAGAAGACGGAGTCCCTTGCAAAGTAAGTAACTAACATCGTGTAGACGACCACGTCTTGGCTTATTCATAGCTTAGTTATAACAGACAAACATCTACTGGTACTTTAAAATTTAGATATTAATCATCTCGGTGTACAAAGAGGATATGAATATATAACGAGCGGAACGCAAATGTATGTTCTCATTTGAACTCTGTATGCATACAGTCACGCCATCCTTCCATATAAGGGGTAGGCAGAGGCCCAATCACGTAGCCTAATTTTCGCCATCGCGCGAAACGAGACGTGACGGGTGACGAAGCACGTCACCGCCATTATCGTACCAATCAAAAAATTCTTACTCCCCATTGCGTTCCCACGAGCAGTATAGTGACAGCATTGCATATATATATTTTTTTTGAAGGATAAAGTGACGAAACGACCAAAACGTTCACCTTATGGTAAGTGCAACTTCTGGCCATAAAAAACCTCGTGTCACCTAGAACATTTCTGTTTGACACCACACTGTGTCCGTCACCCTGAGACATTAGTTCTTAAGTCTCATATGCCCAGTGATTACGCTAGCTCTCAGTGCCCTTCAGATCCAAACACAGTAATGTTTGCACACTACTGCTTCACGGCTGAATAACTGGCCCTGGGGTGGTACCTACCTAGACGGATTCCTGCATAGGAATCCTACCACCAGTAATGCTGCTGCATTAATAGAGGCTCTCCGTATAATACCTTAGTTGCGTCTTACAACACCTAGGTAGATTAGTTGCTGGGTTCAAGTCGGAAGGTGTCCAGAAATATAGAAACTGCTGGACACCTATCGACGAAAAAGCACGATACACATGGCACAAATCACGACGGTTCAGTGGGTTCGTAACCAATGTGCTAGACAAATAGACATTTAACCATAAAAATACAACGTTTTAACGTGTTCAATGTCTTTTTAATTTTCTTTAGATGTCCTTGAGCCGTGTGGTGGCGGCTCGATAAAAGCATACTACCGCTCCATCTCATCCAATGGATCTCGTAAAAGGCGAGTAAGGAATTAAACTGCACTGTGCACCCAACAGCGCATGGTGGCGATGGGCTCACCACCTATCACACCAAGTGCATTATATTGTTTTGGTGAAACGTGGATTATGGCAGTCATCTGTTTTTGCAGTGAGTGCCCAGTCTCTGACTACCCCTTATGGGATATAGTCGTGATCTTATGTATGTATGTATGTAGATGTTCTTAAGTAGGATATCAAAAGTAGGAAACCAATCACCTCGTATCGTGACTGCCACGCCTGCTCGTAAATTAATAATAATAGACATTTTTTGACTCACAAATATTGCAGTAACTAGAGTAACACAATTATGGGTTTACGTTGGATAACTTCTTTATAGGAAAGAGAGCAGTGTACGATCCCTGACTTCCGGGCTTGACTAACCTGTGTTTCGGAAGTCAGTAATTATCATCACTTCAGTCTATCTCTAATCCTCTGCTGAACATAGGGCTCCCCCTTACATTGCCACAAAAGTTTGTAGATCTAATTTTTGAGAGGATTTTGCTACAGTTGCCACGCGTAGTAGAGGGTTGGCAACCGCAGTTTATTTATTCACATGTTCCTTTTTTTATGTATTGTAGAAAGTGATGAAACGAGCAAAACGTTCACCTGATGGTAAGTGCAACATCCGCCCACAACAAATGCTGTGTCACCCAGAATATTTCTGTGTGACACCACACTGTGCCCGTCACCCTGAGACATCAGTTCTTAAGTCTCAAATGCCCAGTGATTACGCCAGCTCACAGTGCCCTTCAAACGGAAACACAGTAATGCTTGCACACTACTGCTTCACGGCAGAATAACTAGCCCTGGGGTGGTACCTACCTAGACGGATTTCTGCTTAGGAATCCTACCACCAGTCAAAAACCTCTTCTGGTTTTCATTTTTCCTCTGCCGACTTTTACGACACCCACGGGATGAGATGGGGCGGTAGATTATCTTAAGCAGCTACCACACGGCATGGAAGTCAGTGGTTCGGTAGAAATAAAAAGAATTATAAGCTATGTAAGAAAATAATGTGTTAAAATTATGGGTTTCAATTCACTAATTAAATAATTTTAAAATAAGTAAATCAGCTAAAAACAACCTGAGTTATTATGTTTAAGGTAAAGTCGCTGAAAGTACGTATATATATGTGTGTGTATGTGCGTGCATACGTACAGTGCGTTGCAATACAGTATGATATAATTAATATAATTGATAGACACAATGCACACAGGAGTGTGCAAAAATTACTGTGTTTCGGTCTGAAGGGCACTGAGAGCTAGTGTAATCACTGAACATATGAGACTTACTAACGGACGTCTCAAGGTGACGGACGCAGTGAGGTGCCACACAGAAGTGTTCTGAGTTATACGGCATCTGTTATAGGCAGATGTTGCACTTAGCACCAGGAGAACGTTTTGCACGTGTCATCACTTTATACAATAAAAAAGTTCACTGTTTTTAAAGTTTGCAGGTCGGTGGAGTTGTGCAGTTTTTCAAAAATGTGAATTAGTTTCCTAGTCCGATCAGATACTGATTGCAGTCGGGATTTCCAACTAAGGGAGTTATCGAGTATCACGCCTACTTATTTAGGTAGTCATCTGGTATCACGCCAAAGTATTACGGTGGTTATCTATCACGCATAAGTATTAAGGCAGTAGACTAGTATCACACCTAGATATTAGGGCAGTAATCTAGTATCACGCCTAGGTATTAGGGCGGCCATCTAGTATGACACCTAGGTATTAGGATAGTAATCTAATATCACACCTAGTGGTAGGCATTAAGGTAGTCATCTAGTATCATGGCAAAGTATTACGGAGGTTATCTAGTATTACGCCTAGGTATTAAGGCAGTAATCTAGTATCACGAGTCTGAGTAGTCTGGTCGCAAAACTTTACTGGTGGTGGGATTTCTATGCAGGAATCCGTCTAGGTAAGAACCACCCTAGGAGGACCTGGGGTGATACTCTGCCGATAAGCAGTAGTTTGCAAACATTACTGTGTTTCGGACTGAAGGGCAATGAGAGCTAGTTTAATCACAGGGCACATGAGACTTAAGAATTGACGTCTGTATCAGGGCGATGGGCGCAGTGTGTTGGCACACAGAAATATTCTTGGTGCAGCACAGCATTGCTGTGAGCGGACGTTGCACTCGTCTCGTTCCTTTCTCCATTAAAAAAAACTGATGATGCTGGTTTTGCTTACGTTGAGAATAATTAGGTTTTTCTTAGGCATCTCATAGCCATATTAATAGCTTTCTCGTTTTTCCTAAGCCATCTCTTAGCCATATTTAGTGCTTTTTCGTTTTTCTTAAGCCATCTCATAGCCATATTTAGTGCTTCTTCGTTTTTCCTAAGTCATCTCATAGCTATATTTAGTGCTTTTTCATTTTACCTAAGTCATTTCATAGCCATATTTAGTGCTTTTTCGATTTTTCTAAGTCATCTCATAGCCATATTTAGTGCTTTTTCATTTTTCGTAAGTCATTTCTTAGCCATATTCAGTGCTTTTTCATTTTTCCTAAATCATCTCGTAGCCATATTTAGTGATTTTTCGTTTTTCGTAAGTCATTTCTTAGCCATATTCAGTGCTTTTTCATTTTTCCTAAATCATCTCGTAGCCATATTTAGTGATTTTTCGTTTTTCCTAAGTCATCTCATAGCCATGTTTATTTGTGTCGGCCGATCTTGAACCTGTAATAACTAGAGCAGTGTCATCGGCATACATAATCACACGACAATGAGTGATTTCACACAGATCGTTGATGTAGTTAAAAATAACCCTTAACTCCCTTGCGGCACTCCACACTTCATGGCGTCTTCGTGACTCAGGTGCGTTCCTATCTTGTTAAACGGCGTGCGCTGTAAAAGGTCTCTCTAATACTACTACTATATACTCTCTTATCACTAAACAGATCATAAATAACAGTAGCGCTTGGCAAATGTCATTTCTAAACAGTCTATCAACGCTTCCTTATGAGGTTCCTCTGTACGAAGATGAAACAAGCGAAAGACAACGCAGGTACCCCTTTTTTAGTCATTCCTCAATGTTCTTTTAAAATATTAGTAGGAATTAAAAAAACAAAATAAAAAATAGTTAAATAAATTAAAAAAAGGAAAAGACTCAGCATTATGCAACATCAAAATTGCCGCAGCGCTGTGATTCTTTCGGTGCCAGATATGGGACCTACGAACAGCTGTCAGATAGTTCTCAAAACATAGAGAAATAAAATGTACGTGAAAATATTTCAAATTCAAAAGTGTATAATGTATATGGTGTATAATATGTGAAAATTAAAAAAAAGACAAAATCTAAAACACCAAAAAAAAAGTAAATACATACATTATAGGCAGACCACACCCGTAATTTACTTTTCGCCACCGCGGTAAACGTATAATTCTTACTTACAGCATTGCATATTATGGTGTTATTCAGCACGAATAAAAGTTGTCCGTACAATACCTTAGTCGCCTCCTACGACACAGCACAGGCCTCTCATTCTTGAGAAGGTTGTGGAGCGTAGAATCTGCCACGCTGCTCCAATGCGGACTGGCGTCTCCTCAAAATTTGTATTCCTCAGACATGCAGGTTTCATCACGATGTTTTCCGTCACCGCTGAGCTCGTGGCTTATCGGCACTTAAAGTTGCAGAACAATTTTAGAGGTGTCAGCACCGGGCATCGAACTCATAGTAGAATAATGAACGAAAATAAATGATAATAAAAAATATGAATACATCGAAAATCTGTAACAAACTTCCGTAATGTTTATACCTACAAGTGCCCACAGTCGAGAAAATTTCCATAAGGATGGTCAAGTTTAGTAGGTGATAATTAAAATCAATCAATCAATCAATATACACTACACCAATACAAAAATGAAGACTAAAGACTTAGTACTATATTTAAGTTAAGGTACAAAAGGCGGTCTTATCACTGAAAGCGATTTCTTCGAGACAACCTTAGCGCAGAGAACTAATACAGCAAAATGAAGTACTCGTATACTAGTCGATTAGTAGTAGTAGTAGTGATTTTTGAACACTATAACATCAATTTTAAGCTTTTCTTAAATGCGTGAGATATCTACAAGTGTTTGCGTCAGTTGCAAAAATGTGTTGAAAGTTAGAGGCAAGTGCAAGCAGAAGCAAAATTCGCCAGTTGTTCCTTATCTATCGAACCCTCTGCTCGCGTCTTGCTGGCTACAGTCCGCGGAGTTCGTAATCTCGACGACGTTTGTACTCTTAGCTTAACACTACTACAGGCATAAAACTGTGAAAGTCATGTTACAAGTGAGCTTCGTACCTTTAATTAATACTTTAGTACTACTTAGTGACCTTAAATAAACATTTTGATAGTGTAAAGTGTCATAAATGTTCTCTGTATTGTGGTTTACCTCGTAAATTGGACCGACATCAGGTAAGATTTATATAATACTTGTTTAGATATTTTTTTTACAAAACACACAACACTATTAGTCGATAATTTGATAACCCACGGTGAGCTAAGAACAGAAATAAAAGAAGAATCTCCGCAAGCGCAACATCTGAATGAGGACTTGAGTATAACGTCAACAATTCAGTATAAGGTAACATATATAACTAAACAACCAAGAAACAGAACAGAAAATATGTTTAAAGTCATGATGGTGACAGTCTGTTCGATTTATTTCATTCGATCTGGATACATTCTTCGGTGACCGTGTGGCCTAGTAGTCAGTGACCTGAATTCTACGCCGCGGGTATTGGGTTCGAGTCCCAGCCGTGGCTAAAATTTGTGGAAAAGCGCAAATTATTGGTTGTTCGTCTCAGGTTGTGTTGGGCGTATAAAATATATGTCCGTACAACTCACCCACGATACAGGAGATATCCTAGCGTATGGCAATGCTTTTTATTTATTTATTTATTATTTATTTTACTGTTTAGAGAGTAGAAATTACAAAGATAGTAAATTAGTACAAAGGCACTGCTTATTTCATGATGAAATTTCTTCCAGCAGGCCTGTTACTGGATATCCTTAAAGAGAAGCAGACTCGATGTGCACTTTTGATAAAAAAAAAAATATCATAAAAAAAAAGAAAATTGTGTCGTAATAATTGTGTACGTATCAACTGCGTAATGGCGGCAAAAGGGCCTCTACCATACACACATACGACTTTTTCCCATATAAGGTGTTTCCCGTGGGCGAAAATTGGGCTACGTGTTTGGTCCCTGCTTACCCCTTATCTACGTCTGTCCGTACAACCGTCACCTTGAAACTTTCTAATGGTGGTAGCATTTCTATGCAGGAATCCATCTTGGTAGGTACCATCGCAGTGTCAGTTATTCGGCCGTCAAGCACTACTGTGCAAACATTACATTTCGCTGGGGACGGTCGAAGTGTGGTGCCACACAGAAATTTTCTAGGTGACATATGTAGTACTTGTTATGGCCAGACATTGCCCTTGCCATCAGGTGAAAGTTTTGCTCGTCTCGTCACTTTCTACTATAAAAGGAATCTTTAAAAACAGATCCAACCGTACTGCAATCGCCGATCGGCTTGCCAAACGTGTTGATCACGGCAAATCCTTCCATCTTGGGTAAAGTGTTTATCGGACAGCCTCTATTCGAGAAGAATAATACCATAATGTGCAATGGTGTCACTACAATGCTCGCGGGAACGCATTGGTGAGTAAAAAAATATGACTCTTATCAAAATGGCGGCGATGTCGATCACCACCCGCCACGTCTCGTTTCCCGCGGAGGTAAAAAGTGGGCTACGAGTATGACTCCTGCAACCATTTTGCCCTGGTAGTACTAGAGGTACGGATAAATTAGAAATTTTTTGCCGATATGGATCTTTTCAGACGAATAAGATGTTAACTTTTTTACTGTTAGCAGGATTCCTATGCAGGAATCCGTCTAGGTAGTGTAAGCAATTATAAATTTTATTACACTAGTAAATATTAAATGTGCAGCAAATCCATTTTATTATACTTGATGCATATTAAATGTATCTAAGAATTAATCGTATTCATAGATAAACTGTTGGAATTAAATATAATATTTGTAAAACGAAGGTACCCTCTTGTACCGTCGATATTCCGGTAACGTTATGCTGTCATAGTTTCGGATTTCACTTTTAAAGAGAACGGTTGTAACGACGTTGCATGATGAAGTTATATGGCACGTAGTGATCAGGAGACATTATTATTAGCTGTAAGAAAAGTTTAAAGTGTAAAAAGTGATTTAAAGCTGTGATTGTGATTATAACAGTATATAATAATTATAAAGAAAAAGTGAAATAAAGGTGATTTAGTCAGCAAAATAGTATTATTTCTAACAGTAGGTACCACCCCAGGGCCAATTATTCTGCCGTGAAGCAAAAGTAGTGTGCAAATATTACTGTGTTTCGATTTGTAGGGTACTGTGAGCTAGCGTAATCACTGGGCATATGAGAGTTAAGAACTTATGTCTCAGGGTGATGGGCAAAGTGTGGTGTGACACAGAAATTTTCTGGGGTAACAGCACTTGTTATGGGCAGACGTTGCACTTATCACTATATCCAATATATCGTTCCAATGTATCTTATCAATATATCGTTTTATCACAATATCCAATAAAAAAATTCAAGGGTGACTAGACATCACACTAATGTTCACCTTCTAGGACCTCATCACCGCTTATCATCAGATTAGTTTGTAGTCAAATTATGTTATTGGTATAAAACCTGCTAAATGACTAAGTTCTTTAAGTTTGTAGTCACGTTTTCATAATTGAAGACTAAGAATACTTTTAATTAAGGGATTCACTAATTTACGGAAGAGCGATAATTAACTCGGAGGTTAAACCTCTTGTGTAGCTCAAGAATAAGACGCATAGAAAGTTAAGCAACAGGTACTACACGGGAGATATTTATTTATTCATAGAGTTAATAGAATCAGGCGTTACTTTGCGGAAATCCATTATAATGAAGGAAAGTAAGTTAATATGCTAAGATCCGCATGCAAAATATAAAAATGGTGTATATTATTTAGTTTTTTGAAGAGCACCGCCCGCCGAAACAAGCGAAACACACGTTTTCTCGACTTCAGTGGTGTATATTATCTAGTGGTAGTATTGTAGTGGTTGATGGAGGGTATCTGGTGGTGGTTCCTGGTGGCGGTGTTAGTTTGCTTGTGCACGCTACTGAGGGAGGGCGGGCGGTGCTCTTCAAAAAACTAGGTAGTATACCATTTTCGGCAAACTGTATGCAAAGGTTTTGATTAAGAGAGTGATGAATGAAACTGAAGAGAAGATATGGGATGTACAAGCGGGATTCAGGAGAGGAATGGGATGCATGGATCAGGTCTTTTCTTTACGAAGAATAGCCGAAAAATTCTTGACTCAAAGTCAAAAGGTCTATTGCGCATTAGTGGACTTAGAAACGGCCTATGATAGGGTAGTGAGGACTGAATTGTGGTCGACATTGCATATGTATGGGGTGAACGGCAGCTTGATACGAGCACTGAAATCACTCTATAAGGATTCCAGTGCTTGTGTCAGGGTAAACGGGGCTTACACAGACTGGTTTAACATCGAAAAAGGTGTTAGACAGGGATGTGTGGCTTCGCCGTGGCTGTTTAACCTATTCATAGACAATTGCTTAAAAGATTTGAAAGAGAGTGTGTTTGGATTAAGATTGAATGATTTGACCGTCAAATGCCTCCTATACGCCGATGATCAGGTTATATTAGCATCATCGGAGGAGGAGTTGCAGGCGATGGTTAATATTATGCATGGTGCTCTACAAAGCAAAGGAATGAAAATTAATGTAGATAAGACGAAATTAATGGTTTTTGAAAGAGAAGAAAGTATGTCGGATTGCAAAGTTCTGATTAAAGGAGAAAGAGTGGAACAAGTGAAAGAGTTTGTGTACCTGGGTTCTAAATTTACGAGAGACGGAAAGTATGATTGTGATATTGAGAGAAGAGTATTAGCAGGAAATCAAGTGAATGGGGCTCTGCATAACTTTATGTGTAGCCAGAACGTACCTAAAAAGGCACGACTGGCTGTACATAGGGGAGTTCTGGTCCCCACACTTATGTATGGTAGTGAATGCTGGGTCTGGCAGAAGAAGCATGAAAGTAGGATTAACGCTGTGGAAATGAGAAGTTTGAGAAGTATAGCTGGAGTAACTCTGATTGACAAAGTGAGAAACAGCGTGATAAGTGAACGTTGCGGTGTGGTTGAAGATGTAGTGAAAAAGATAGAGAAAGGCATGCTTAGATGGTTTGGACACGTAGAGAGGATGAATGAAAGGAGATTGACGAAACAGATTTATGAGGCAAGTGTGAATGGAAAAGCCGGTAAGGGTCGACCTAGGCGTACGTATCACAATCAGATCGGTGAACTTTTGAGGAAAGGTCACGTTAAAAGTACCCGCAACCGACGAGCGTGTGTGAAAACGCTAATGAAAGTAGAAGAAGCTAAAGATGTGTGTCAGGATCGTAGCAAGTGGAAAGATGTGGTCTCTGCCTACCCCTATGGGAAAGAGGCGTGACTGTATGTATGTATACCATTTTTATATTTTGCATGCGGATCTTAGCAAAGTAACTTAGTTTCCTTCATTAATTCATAGAGGTTTTACGCCGGTACCGGCTTAATTAAAAACTAAATTTATTTTCTTTATCCACGGAACTTGACCTTTTTTAATTTCCTAATCCTCTCTGGATGGTATTTTTAATAATGTTATAGTAAATAAAAATAGAACCATTTTAATAACAAAAACGCGAAAACGCTATATAGATTTTGTAGAAGTTTGTAGGTCATATTTGGGGGGCATTTCACCATAGTTGGTACGCTTAGCAGGAGGGTTGGCAACCGCAGTTTATTTATTCAGATGTTCCAGGAAGTTGCTGCTGCCCATCCCCTGATTTTTTGCCTCTGTCGACTTTTACGACACTCTCGGGATGAAATCGGGTGATAGATTCTTGCTACCACACGGCAAAGCAGAAACGCTTATAATTGCTTAAACAATTTTATATTACGAAATTAAAAAAGACAATGATTGCTTTATGTGAAATAAATAAAATTATTTTATGTAGCTTAATGTTTGTTTTTGCCGTGTTAGCGGTCTTAGAATTCTACCACCGAGGAGGTCGTCTTCCATTTGGTGTCGTAGAAACCGGCAGAGCGAAATGTCATAAAGGATCCCTGGCTACCGACAGATGGCGGAATAACCATCTCAATATTGTCGGACCTAAAAGATCCACACCGGTGACGGGACGCAGCGTTACAGGTGCGAGATGTCTAACACTGCGATCGACAACCCGCTTTCCCAGCGTGGCGATTATGGGCACATCCTCCCAATGAATCGCCTATTGAGAGAGGCCCACGTCCAGCAGTGGACTGCCGCAGGCACATGATGACGTTGATGATGATAAAATGTTTGTTTAATCATTGAACGATTCAATTAATGATAAAATTAATTGATAATTTTGGTCTTTCAAATTTCGTCACTTTGGATGATTAGTTTATATTAAGAATTGAATTAGTCAATTGAAACGTCTCCTCGAAACAAAACATAATAACAATAACATTGTCGTCCATAATAAACCGTTAGAGCTCCTGAACAAGAAATCACCTACAAGCCACACCTTTTAATTTATGATTAAAAATTTTCTTCTCTTCTTTGCGAAAGAAAGAAAGAAAAGTTTATTCGGTAAGCGTCGTTGGTTTTGACTTCCGCCGTAGTCACTGATAAAATTACAATTTTAATTACGCGCAGATCTCTTAATTTTCTTACAACAATCTTTTTTTAGTCGCCCAGCATTACAAAGGCTTTTTCTTTTGACAGTTTTTTTTTTCATTATTCAACCGCGCATTGTTTGTGAAGCTTTTCTTAAAAATTAATTAGAATTGTGAAGTGACTTATACATTGCAAAGTACGTATATTTACAACACGCTAGTGTGTTGTGTATACATTTATGTATCTTAACCTAAATTATATTATTTATTAGTACGAGTATTTACCGGTGGCAGGGTATCTCGGTTCCTATGCAGGAATCCGTATTGTACCATCTCACTGATAGTTATTCTGCGTCAAGCGGTAGTGTGCAAACAAAACTGTGTTTTGGTATAAAGGGCACTGTTAGATAGTTATTACTGGGCATATGAGACTTAAGTCGTGTGGTAGCGGCATAAGAGAATCTACCACCCCATCTCGTCCCGTGGGTGTTGTAAAAGCAGCAGCATCTACCTGGAACATCAAAATAAACAAACTGCGGTTGCCAACCCGCCTGCCAAGCGTGGCAACTATGACGAATCCCCCCAAAATGAGAGGTATATGGGAGAGGTCTATGAAATGGGGGAGGCCTATGTTCAACAGTGGACTATGATAGGCTGAAATGACGATGACGATGATGATGAGACTTAACAACTATGTATCAGGGTGATATGCGCAGTTAGGTAAGTGCCACACAGAAATGTACTGGGTGACACAGCATTGGTATGGGCAGACGTTTGCTTGTGTCATTACCATGAAACCAATGCCAATGTCAACCATAAAAAAATCTGTTTTTACGAGCAAATGAGTAAATTTTTTTTCCGAGGAATAGTTCGGATTAATTCCAGCAGCTGAATTTCACCATCGCACCTTACGGCATAACCTCAAATTCCATCGTCACCACCTTGATGGTTGGCATTCCACCACAGTGCGTTTTTCGCGGAATTTTCTGCCACGCACTTGCACTTTATGGAATGTTCTGCCGTCAGCGGTTTTTCCGGACCGATACGACTTAGGGACCTTCAAGAAAAGAGCCTATTCCTTTCTCAAAGGCCGGCAACGCATCTGCTATTCCTCTGGTATTGTAGGTATTCATGGGCGGCGGTGATCACTTACCATCACGTGAGCCACCTGCTCGTTTGCCTCCTATTCTATAAAAAAAAAAAAAAAAAACTTTAGAAAACAATTGCGTTTATTCTAACATTGGAAAACATTGTGTCGTACTATCACCGAATATCTGATAGTAGCCGGTGCAAACTGGCTTCTATAAGTTTACCAAAGTCGACATGAAATGGGCACATCGACGATTCACATTATTGGACCGAAACGTTATTACTAATATATTGGATCGGAAGAGGATGTAACTTTTATTGGTTTTATTGAGGTTGTTAGAAATTATTCATCTATGTACGCTACATGAATCGATGAATCCTATTGTACGGATGACTAAAATTTCATAAAATGTTCGTCATCATCATCATCACCACTTCATCCTATAACTAATCCACTGCTGAACATAAGCCTCGCCCATAGATTGCCACAAAAGTATGCAGATCTCATTTTGGAGGGATTTGGCAATAGATGCCATGCTTGGCAGTTCAGTCGACTGTTACGACACCCACGGGATGAGATGGTAGATTCTCTTAAGCCGCCACCACACTAGTCATATTCATATTTTTCCGGTCGTATTTTTTATTTTTCTACTAAATGTAACAACTCATAGTAGTAACATGGAGGTGTCGTTATCAACGCGGAGACCATTAGTCGTAGCCTAATTGTTTACGATACGGACTGCGAAACGTTACGCCGCTGGACCGAGCCTGCCATTCGACTCTTGGTGGAATTCCTATACAGGAATCCGTCTATGTAGGTACCACCCCAGGGCCAGTTATTCTGCCGTGAAGCAGTAGTGTGCAAACATTGCTGTGTTTCGGTTTGAAGTGCAGTGTGATGTCACACAGAAATGTTCTGGGTGACACAGTGTTTGTTATGCGCAGACATTGCACTTACCAACAGGTAAAGGTTTCGCTAGTTTCGCCACTATCAAATAAAATAAATTGTCGTGAAACATCTCCTAGCACAATCTTTTAAACCTTATCGAAATGGTTAACCGGAATATTAGTAATGTTAATAGCATTGCTATTCTTTAAAAAAGTATCCGTGTCTTTATATGACATGAATATTATCATTATTATAGACATTTATTGATTGTTAAGCATTTCAAAACGATAACAGTAGAATATATTTTACAGTCACTATTCTAAAATAAATTTACTATTGCACTAGTACACAATTTAACAACATTAAAAATGAATTCTAGAGAGGGCTGCCGCACTTCCAGAGCAATTTATTCAATTGCTTGACTCGATCCTCGAGAGCAGTGTCGGTGATTTGCGACATCAAAGCGGATTGAAAATTGTACGGCCAATTACTTGATAAGACTAACATAAGGCGCAAACTGATTCGGTTTGTTTTTGAATCTCCCATTAGCATCTCCCTGGAACATCTGAATAAATAAACTGCGGTTGCCAACTCGCCTGCCGAGCGTGGCAATAATGGCAAAATCCCCCAAAATGAGAGTGAGTGAGTACTAATTTTATGGCAATCTATGAGGAGGCCTAAGTTTCGCATAGAACTAGTGATGCGAATGGCTGATATAATGATGATGATAGCAGCTGACAGCGTTGCGTCGTCAGGTGAACGATTTGCACGTCTCGTCACTTTCGTTGATACGAGTATTGAAACGTCCTCTCATAAAGTGCACTTATGTCTCATATCCCACATTGAGAATTTTATGTGAAAAACGTTTCACTAAAATATTCTAACATCCATATGTTTTTGTAATGAAATATCAAATTGTGAACTTTTTAATATTTATACTTAGTAACTGAGTGGAATATGCGACAAATTAAAATCTACATTAATCATTGAATGATTAAGCTCGTCCAGGTGTGAACTTGTTAATTTTCTCGCAAAAGGCGAATTTATTCATAGCGTTTGAAGAAGGGCGACATGGGGTCGGTGAGGTTGGTGCGTGAGTTGTTATAACAACGAAGTCGTTTGATTTATTTATTTTTAATTGCGCTGTAAAGGTAGATTATAAATATTAAGTGCCGCGTTGTAGGAGTGTAAAGTAAATAACATACATACATACATAAGATAACGACTGTATCCCATAAGGGGTAGTCAGAGACTGGGCACTCACTGCAAAAGCAGATGACTGCCACAATCCACGTTTCACCAAAACAATATAATGCACTTGGTGTGATAGGTGGTGAGCCCATCGCCACCATGCGCTATTGGGTGCACAGTGCAGTTTTATTCCTTACTCGCCTTTTACGAGATCCATTGGATGAGATGGAGGGGTAGTATTCTTTAAACGAGCCGCCACCACACGCCCAAAAAAGTAAATTACTCCATCTTTATTGGTGTTTTTTTTAAAGGATTAAGAGTCCGGACCAATAAAATCTACACCTGATGTTATGTGCAACATCTGCCCATAACAATGTGTGCATCCTTGTGTGGCACCACACTGTGTCCATCCCACTGAGAAATCAGTTCATAAGTCTAATATGCCCAGTGATTGCACTAGTTCTCAGTGTGCTTAAGACTGAAACATAGTAATATTTGCACATTACTGCTTCACAGCAGAATAACTCGGTTAAAATTCGGACTAAGGGAAGTTTTATAGTCTTAAACTAAAAAGTCTTAAAAAATTAAAGGCTTTTTACTGATCAAATCAGTCAATAACAATTGTCTATACCTGTAACAGTATCTATCTAGGAAAAGTTACCTTCTTTATTAGTCTGTACCCCAAATTATTTCATGCTAGTATTGACGAGTACACTTATAGTTGACTACCAAACTGGAATATCGTTCTTATTTAACTACTTGTTCGTCTATTTGTACTGTTCGAAGTTCTGTTTTAATTTCCATGAATTATTTCAGCCTGCAATAGACTATTTTCTTTGTTATAATGTCTACACATTTCTAATATTAAATTTACAATTATACCCCAACACGAATGTGTCTCTATAGAATTACGTCGCTCTTGAAATAACTGGCTCACTGGAGAACAATGACAAACTTACTGTCATAACGTTTGAACACGTCACACAATGAATTAAGGTAAATGCTTTAAAGCATTTGAAGCTATTCATTTAAGAACAGGGAGCATTATGTGTGAAGACTTAATGTTTTAGTAACTTATATTTTTCATGTCATTCCCATCAACCATTTTTTATAGGATAGGGGGGCAAACGAGCAAGTGACTCACCTTATGGTCAGTGATCATCGCCGCACATGAACATCCGCAATACCAGAGGAATCCCAGGTGCATTGCCGGCCTTTGACAAAGGAATAGGCTCTTTTCTTGATGATCCCTAAGTCCTATCGGCCCGGAAAACTGCCGGCGGCAGCAGATTCCATAATGTGGTCGTACGTGGCGAGGTGACGATGGAATTTTGAGTTCTGCCGCAAAGTGCGATAGTGAAAACCAGCGGCTAGAATTAATTCGAACAATTCCTCGGAACACTTCCCGTAGTAAATTCTGTAAAAAATGGACAGAGATGCAACATCTCTTCGCAAGGCCAGTGCATCAAGCCTATCGGAAAGAACCTGGTCGTCGACGACTCGAGCCGCTTTTCATTGAATACGGTCAAATTGAAGGAGCTGGTACTGGGGTCACCCCGTCCAAAGGTGAGAACAGTACTCCATATGAGGCCGAACCTGCGCCTTGTAAAGTTGCAAGCGGTGGGCCGTCGTGAAGTACTGTCCTGCTCTACTGAGCACGCCAATCTTTTTAGAAGCCAATTTGGCCTTCACTTTCAAGTGACCGCGAAACTGAACGTTACTGGATATGTCAATGCCAAGGATTCCGATACTGCCTGAGCCAACGAGGGGAGTGCTCCCAAAACGAGGTGATACAACGAAGGGTTTTATTTTAGCGGTAAACGCGCAAACCTGTGTCTTTTTTGGGTTTAGCTGGACTAAATTGAGTCTGCCTTGATCCGAGATCTTATCTAACAAAATCTCGACTTCAGACACAAGTTGTTTCTGTTACGAAAATTTCTTACCAAAAATAGTCAAAGTCCAAGTTTGGTTAATAGAATCAGGCGTTACTTTGCGGAAATCCATTATAATGAAGAAAAGTAAGTTACTTTGCTAAGATCCGCATGCAAAATATAAAAATGGTGTATATTACCTAGTTTTTTGAAGTGCACCACCCGCCCTCCCTCAGTAGCGTGCACAAGCAAACTAACACAGTAACAACAGTAACTACAACATTCTAGAGCAAGTAATATTGAAATACAATGTGTTCCTGAACACAGAGCAGAGAATCTACCCCTGGTTATCAAGCAATTATCGTCTACTATAAATTACAAATTAAACGATTCTGACATACATCATTGCTCGAGAATCTCTAAACTAAATAAAGAAAATCCTCGCCCACGATCCGTATTGGTAAAAATTTTGCAGCCCCAGAGTTCGAGATGGTTTTTTAGCTGCATCTATTTTATTTAATAAGAAAGCAAACAGTGCAGGTGAAAAACTTAACACCAGCCACCTGGGTATTTCTGGAGACAAAAAGCCATTTTTTGTGACCGAGCACCTGTCGCCGAAAATGAAAGCTCTTCACGCATCAGCAAGAACAAAAGCAAAAGAACTAAACTATCGATTTGTCTGGGTTAAAAATGGACACATTTATATGAGGAAAAATGAAACAGCGGAGTACAAACATATAAGAAATCAAGATGACCTGTCTAGACTGTAGATCTGTGTATTTTTATCTAATCTTTTTTTTCTAAACGTTGCCAGGTATTCATTTTTTTTTTTTTGACGATTCATGTCTAACTCTATTCATTGCTACTATCAAAATGTGAGAGGTCTTAGATCTACTACCTTGGAGGTGCGTCAACAAATTATAAATTCTAATTATGATATAATCATGTTCACAGAAACTTGGTTAAACAGTACAATTTTCGATTCTGAAATTTTCGATAATAGGTATACAGTGTATAGACGCGATCGTGAGATGTCTAATGCTAGTAAACATAAGCAAACAGGAGGCGGTGTTTTAATAGCTATATCTAAACGGTTTAAGTCGTATCGTAGATCAGACTGGGAAAGCGACGCAGAAGACCTGTGGGTTGTCCTAGAGAATGGATTGGGTAAACACACTGAATTAATAAGATTGTGTGCAGTGTACTTACCTCCTCCTATAACAAGAGATAGTTTGGATGTTTTCCTGGACAAAGCCAATAAAGTATTAGAGACCCCTACCAAGTTTACCGTTATTGCAGGTGATTTTAATCTAGGCAATATTACTTGGACATTAGACTCGAACTGCTACACCATTCCTTCAGCTTGCGGTAACTGTGGCATCAAAAGTAGCTTTATTGATTTTATTACTTACAATGACATGAAACAATTCAACAACGTATTTAATTACTACAATAAACTACTTGATTTGGTCTTATGTAATGTTGACATCTTGGAGCTTACTCACTGTATTACACCCTTGCGTACTGTAGATATATATCATCCACCACTTGCCTTTAAAATAAAGGTGCCGTTCTTCGAGATAACCAAAACAAATTTTATGGCGAAACCCAACTTTTTCAAAGCCAATTATGACGAAATCATTAAAACTCTTAATGGCCATCAATTGGATGAATGAACTGAGAGAATGTGTCGATATTGATATGATGGTTACAAAATTTTATTCCATATTGGATATAGTAATCAAGAAACATGTACCGTTAAGAAAACAGTCATCCTCTACTTATCCTGTGTGGTTTACCGGACATTTAATTAGATTAATTAAATTGAAGTACAAAGTACATAAAAGAGTAAAAAAATATAATAACCCTTTAGACAAAATAGAATTACAGTATCTACGTAGAGACTGTGAAAGACTGGTAAAGAGTTGCTACGCTTCGTACATACAGACTATTGAAGCTGAAATTGGTAAGCATCCTAAATACTTTTGGGCACACATTAAAAATCTTAGGAAAAATAGTTGCATGAATCCAACGAAATTTATGTGGCAAGATAAAAGTGTGATAGACGATGGCGACATTGTTCAGGTTTTTAGAGAGCATTTCTCTTCTGTGTATGAACATGATAACTCCACGTCCTTAAGTAATACCACATCTACGCCATCATCTGTGCTTGAGAATTTTTCATTGTCTCGGAACAGTGTCCTGATGAAATTGAAACGATTAAATAGCTCTAAATGTGCGGGACCTGATAATATTCCACCTATATTTCTCATTAACTGTGCTGAATCACTGTCGTTGCCACTCACCATCATATATAATAAATCACTGCAGTCGGGTGTGTTTCCTGAAAGATGGAAGAAGACTAGAGTTGTTCCAGTATTTAAGGGTGGTCGAAAGGATCTTATAGAAAATTATAGGCCTATTTCTATATTATCAACCATGGCAAAGGTTTTTGAATCTCTTGTGTACCCATTTATATATAACCACGTAAAGAATATGCTCTGCCCTCATCAACATGGTTTCATGGCAAAGAGATCAACAAACACCAATCTCATGGAGTATGTTGAAGATGTAACAGTTGCTGTCGACAGTGGACTACAAATTGACGCTTTATATACAGATTTTTCGAAAGCCTTCGATAAAGTTAGTCACAGGCTTTTAATCCACAAATTGCAACATAATGGTATATGCCATAAATTTCTCGATTGGTGCCGATCTTATCTTCATAATCGGTTATCTAAAGTTGTTTATAAGGGAAGGGAGTCCAGCTCATTTATTGCATCATCTGGGGTGCCGCAGGGATCAAACCTTGGTCCCCTATTCTTCAACATTTTTGTTAATGACATCTCGGAAGTTTTTCGGAATAGTAGATTTTACTTGTTCGCAGACGACTTGAAGATAACGCGTGTCATCGACAATCAAGGTGATGTTGATATCTTGCAGGGTGAACTTAATGGGGTGTCCGAGTGGTGTTTGCAGAACAAAATGCTATTGAATCCAGCAAAGTGCTGTCATGTAACATTTACCCGAAAGAAGTCAATTATACGTTCCCAGTATTATATAGAAGACAATCCCATTACTAAAGTCAGTGAAGTTCGTGATTTGGGTATATTGCTCGATGATAAACTCAGTTTTGTTAGCCAAACAAATCAAGCTGCTTCTTCAGCTTTTAAGGCTCTAGGGTTTGTTCTTCGGAGCAGCAGGGAATTTAAGAACATAAATACTGTTATCCAGCTCTATAACTGTTATGTGAGGAGTAAGCTGGAATACTGTGGCAATGTTTGGTGTCCTATATATAAGATTCACACAGAAAGAATAGAAAGTGTGCAAAAGAGGTTATTGCGACACCTGGAGTTTCGCAGTAGGTCTTTCGGTAATTCATAGTCTTATCATGATAGACTAAAACAATTTAAATTGATGTCTTTGAGGGATAGAAGAATACTAACGGGTACTACGTTCTTGCATAAATTGTTTAATAACAATGTAGACTGCCATAATCTTTTAGCCAAATTTGATATAAATGTACCCCGAAAAATACCTAGACATCCGTGTTCCCTATTTAAGATATGTGGCCGTAAAACAAATCTGGGGAGGAACTCTCCAGTTATACGTCTATCGCGTTGGTATAACACCCTAAGTAGTGAGTTGAGTGATTTGGATATATTTGGCGATACTATGCTCCAATTTAAAGCCAAAATTCACCGACAGTTGACGCATCTCCAGGCTGTCGACTAACGGTATTCGCTCAGCAGTATGGCCTGTTTTATTTTCCTTTGCATGGTTGATTTTGTCTCATTAGTACGATCATGATGAAAACATTTTTATGTACTTTGAACTTCTATTGTTGTTGAAATCTTGCTGTAGTGATTATTGTAGTGACTACTATGTTCTCTCTTTAATTTAATTTAACTGTATTGATGTTACAACTATACTGTATTGTTCCTTTAATGTATTTTTTTTTGGTTTTACCATTTAGCTCTAAGTATTAGTTTTTTTTTCATGTTCGGAACTTAATTAATTCATAAGCGCATGCTGTGATCATCTGTTATTGGTGGAACAATTACCCTACTGTAAACTTTGTCTCTATGTAACTTGTATGATTGTATCTACTGTTGATGGTCCTAAATAAATAAAAAAAAAAAAAAAAAAAAAAAAAAACACCGCCACCAGGAACCGCCACCAGGTACCCTCCACCAACCACTACAATACCACCACTAGATAATATACACCACCGAAGCCGAGAACACGACACGTGTTTCGCCCCAAACGAGGCATTATCAAGCGTAATAGACTCTACGACAGACGGCCGCCGAGTATATTTTGCATGCGGATCTTAGCAAAGTAACTTACTTTTCTTCATTATAATGGATTTCCGCAAAGTAACGCCTGATTCTATAAACTACAGTAATACACTATCTCTCAGTGCCCTACAGACTGTAACACAGTAAAATTTGCATACTACTCCTTCACGGCAGAATACCTTTCCTTGTGGTGGTACCTACCTAGACGGATTCCTGCATAGGGATTCTTCCACCAGTAATTGGTGTTCTTTTTTAATTTTGTCCACGGATCTTAGCAAGGTACTTTGTTTCCTTTTACTATAATGTATTTCCGCAAAGTAACGCCCGATTCTATTAACTATCTTAAATTACACTACTTTCGATCTATAAGGTAACATTCCCAGCATCGTAGATACTTTTAGAACCATGCGATTACGCATCGTTAGTTAGGAATATTTAAATGTAACGCGGCTTTAAAACTGTTATCGAACTCGCTTCCTAATTGCTCAAAGTCACGCTACAAGCTTATATATTACTCTATAACTGACGTGTAATGACAATATATAGCTGTCACGATAATCACCATTAGAAGTTACAATGATGTTCTGCAAGGAGGTTCTAGTAATGTACAACACAATGTTGTTTCTACTAGTTAATAAAAAACATGTGTGCAGTTCACACGCGCTAGAAGTTAAACCTTCAGAAAACTAAACTTCGAGAGAATGAAAGCAATGCTTAGTATTTATTATTATAATATTGTTACCAAGTAAAAAAATTATTATACATTTTCTTAGGCGTATTAGGTTATATATTGTACTCCAAGTTATCAATTTCAATAAATGTCGAATGGCGAATAACGTTTGGCCTATGGTAAGTAAAGTATGAAATAAATGCTTTCGGTTGGTTTAAATTGGATCTTATCGACTTGATCAATATGTCTTTGAAATTCAGCGTCAATTACTGTTTCTGATTGTTCGATCCGCTCCGTTGTCGAGTCTAATGAGAGGAAAATATACGAAGACATCAAAGATTTGGACGAATTCGAAAATATAAATATAACAGGAAAAACCAGTATACTATATTTTATCTCATTCTCTCGCAGTCCTATAGATGTATATGTTTGCCTTTTTTCATTGTCCTTTTTTCGTTTCATCGGTCTTCAAATCACAACGATTATTAGGAAGTTTTCACTTTAAATAAACACATCGAAAGCATTTGCATCGAGAGAGTGCAGTATTTCGATGCAAATGTTTTTTTCGAAACTATATGGTATTAATGATCCAGCTACATTATTTAAAGCTTTCCTTATGTTTACATTAGTTCTAGTGAGAGTATCAGGTACCGAATAGCTTACACCGAAATAATTAATAAATAAAAAATTAAAAATGTAAAATGTAACATTTATTATAACATAGTTTGTAACAAACTGTACATACTTATTACTTACAACGTCTCAATTCACATAATTATCCGTGTCATTGGAAGGATGCTGGCACTTCTAGCACAGGGATTCCCTTTTTTAAGTGCCAGCAGCTCATTTAGTGATAAATTATTGTATCCAACTATTTAGACTCATAAGTATAGTGTGTAAAAGATTTGTGAAACAAATAAATAAATTTATTATTATTATTATAATTATTTTTCCATAATTGTAGTGAAAACTTCTTCTAAAGTAGAGAAGTGAACAAGTAAAATTCTAGAGCCAGTTAAAGCGAGATCGATACTAAGAGAATATGGTCATACTTTCGGAGACCAAAAATGTATTTGATGCTGTTGTTGAAAAGGCGCTTTAGCTTCTTAAGAAGGTCACTGTTCAAGACTATGTAACACACGTCTGCATAGTCTAAAATCGGTAAAACAAGCGTTTGCACAAGCATGATCTTGGTCTTAAAAGGAAGGAATTTAGACGATAGAGTAATAGCAACTTGGCTGAGACTTTGATTTGATAACATGCCTACCCCAGTTCATATCGTTATCAATATTTGTCCCAAGATCTTTACTGAGCTAGTATTCGGTATCACATCATCATTATAATAGACTAGCGATCTGCCCGGCTTCGCACGGGTAGATAGATATTAGAAACATAAATTAGTGCTTTATTTGGACAAATAGAACAACCGCAGTTCCTTAAAGTAACATTTTCGTAGCGACTATTCTCATCGGCGGCTCTGCAGCTGCTCAGATAAGATTACGTCATTTTACCAAAATAAATGTTTTACTTAAGGGAACATAAGCCATGAAATATAGCCAATTTTTAATGTCGTGGTAGCAGAATAAACTGACCGCTCTCGACCGCTGCGCAAAGGGAGCCGGGCTCCTCGATGATGTCCCAAGTTGCCAGAAGCAGGGCGGCGACGCGGAGTTCGAGAGACATCGCGGCCCGCTGTTTTTTTTTATATACATAATTAAAATTACAAAGCACTATTAAATTTTTTCTAGTTTAGCAAAAATAATATGAGTAGGTAAGTTAACAGATCTTAGTCTATAGGGCGAGCGTTGGGCTTTTTTTTTTCTTACTTTTAGCATTTTTTATACATGTCGTAACTTCTAAACGATAGGTCGGATTCGAATAATTTTAAGAGATGGCATGTACATAATCAACTTTGACTATGAAACTATTTCGTAGGATAAGGATTAATATCATGCTACGAATGTCATCATCTTTCGATTCTACCTATGTTTTGATTGACTAATTTGAACAAAAAGCGGTTATTGTGACTTAACTATAATAGTTAGACATATAGCCTCGTGGACTTTTTTGTGAGTAATGATGAGTACTATGAAAATGTAGTACATTATTTTCTTTATCATCAATAGTTTTTCAGCGCACGCCAAATAATGACTTTTATCAGTAAATTTTTGATACCTTCAGTTATATCATAGCAATTTTCGTAGGGATCTCAGTTTTTTTTTTAAATTAAATATAGCTCATGTTAGTCGGTGATAATGTAGTTGTATATAGGTGAAAGAATTTTTTAAATCGGTTCAGTAGTTTTTGAGTTTATTCATTACAACCAAACATACATAAATCTAATTTTTTATCTTTATAATATTAGTTTAGACGAATGGTGTAGTAGCAGCATATGAGAATCTACCACCCCATCTCAAAGTCGACACAGGGAAAATGAAAAACCAGGGGATGGGTAGCAGCATCTTCCTGGATCATCTGAATAAATAAACTGCGGTTGCCAATTCGCCCGCCAAGCGTGCCAACTATGGCAAAATCCCCTCCAAAATATAGAGTTACAAACTTTTGTGGCAATCTATGGGTGTGGCCTTTGTTCAACAGTGGACTAGTGATAGGCTGAAACTGAATGATGATGATGAAAATGATCATTAAATTATTTAAATATTAAAAAACCCCGACTAGTAAAAATCAGCTGTAGAGTGTTCTGCACTTACCCCTCAAAAAGCTGCATCGCCCGCTGTTTTTCAAAACTAAGTACATACATACATACATAAGATCACGACTGTATCCCATAAGGGGTAGTCAGACACTGGGCACTCACTACAAAAGCAGATGACTGCCACAATCCACGTTTCACCAAAACAATATGCACTTGGGTGATACTCGTAGGTGGTGAGCCCATCGCCACCATGCGCTATAGGGTGCACAGTGCAGTTTTATTCCTTATTCGCCTTTTACGAGATCCATTGGATGAGATGGAGTGGTAGTATTCTTTTAACGAGCCGCCACCCACACGGCTTTAATAAACTAAGTAATATACACCATTTTTATATTTTGCTTGCTGATCTTTGCAAATTAACTTCCTTTCCTTCGCTATGACGGATCCGCAAAAGTAACGCCTGATTCTATTAACTATATAAATTATGACAACAATAGAGAAATAATGTATTTCGAGTACACTCGTATGCTGCCAACCCGCCACAGTAGTACCGCCTCACTCCGGATCCAATAACCTTTTAAAAGTGTGAAAGTGTGCCCAGCAGATAGGCTAAATGCGTTTTTCCGACTACGTTTTAAAATTGACATCTCTGTTATGAGGTAGAACCACATAACACTTCTTGGACTTAAAGTATATCTATATATAATTATACTATATACTCGTAGTGTTGTAAATACGTGAACAGAAAATTTTGTTTCCGTTTTTTAAGCATATTGCTTGCACGAAAGAGTATGTGATTTAGCATAGTTAGAGTTTGTGTGATACAAATATATTAAATTGAATGAAAGAAAACATTCATCATTTACGTTCATACTGCCAATGTCAGTCACATAATAGTCTGTCGTTTGTTTGCGTTTCATACGGCTAATGCCAAACACATAATAGTCTGTGACCAAACAGCCGCACGGTGTACATTCGCCATAGAATTATAAAATATTGTTAACTTTGAACATAAGGCGACCTCTAGTATTTAGATTTTTCTAACTTAATTGGTTTATTTTAAAGCAGTTATATTGTACAATTTACCAACACGTGTTATGAGCAAGATATTTTTAACCTAACATCTTCACCTCATGTTTGTGGACCGACGGAGGGTTCTGTATACATGCACTGGGAATAACCGTCGCGTCGTTACTATGAGTGTAAACGTAGCTACGTTATATAAACGCATAAATTGTTCGTATGAAATTGCTTTTCTTGCTTTACAATTGGTGCAGTGGCAGTTCAGGGACTCGGCGCTTGCTTTAAATTCCATAGTACTGAAACTAACAATTTAAGAGGAATTTTAAGTGCTGATTTACCACGTGCTCATGAAAGAAAACATCGTGAGTAAACCTTTTGTTCATTGGCGAAAGTGACGAAACGAGCAAAACCTTCACCTGATGATAAGTGCAACGGCCCGCCCACAGCAAATGCTGTATCACCAATAACATTTCTGTGTGGCACCACATAAGTCTCATATAAGTCCGCCAACCTGCGTTGGAGTGGCGTGGCGGACTGTTTCTTGGCTACAAAGCCCTCTCAAAAATCAGAGGAGGGATGTGCTCAACTGAGGAAAATTTATAGGCTGCTTCAATTTTTTTTACTATAATAATAATAATATACCTTTATTGTCGAATAGACAGACTCTGAATCACAGCAGCAAATAAATTTTATTTTTCTTTTCTTTCGGTCTTTTTTGAATTCCTGAGCAGAACGTCTATTAACAGCTAACTTTATGTTTTCGTAGGATCTATTAATATAGCTATGTATAATATGTCTCGGCCTCGGCGTCCTCTCAGCTCACTGAGCCGGAATGAACAATTTGCCGTCACTAATTCGATACATTATACATTTACATTTTGGTACTGATGTTCATAACTACAAGGAATGCTTTCATGCTATTCAGCCAGAGGCACGTCAAGTATCGCTTACTGAAATTCACCACGCCATATTTAAGTTCGCAGTTTCTACAACATCATGTTTTAGAAGTACCATGCTCCAGTGTAATCTAAACTTTGGCAGAATATACAATCTTTGTCAGGGGTGGAGTTCGATGAAAATGCGCATAACCTTGTTTTGTTACGGCTTTATTAATGGTGCATGTCGAGCGACGTATTTGTTGTTATTAATCCACGTGTGACGTCAGTACTACAATAAATTTGAAGCCAGTTTTATTCGCAGCCATGAAAACATGTATCAAAAAGAAAGGAAATAAAATACTACGAAGGTCAAAAGTAAAAAGTATGCGGCAGTAGTTCTAAAATATATATTTTTACACAATGATTTCTTATATTTACGCGAACACTACAAATTAAAATTAAAATAATTTTACGGATTTTATCGCGTTTAATTTTATTATTTATAACCCGACGTTTCAAATGCTTTACAGCACCCATGGTCACGGGGGCACTGAGGTGACAGATGTCCTGATGCCATAGTTAATCCGGAGTACCTTCAGCTTTTAATTATTATTTTTGGTCCGATCTACATAGAAAGAGCTAACTATGTCTTGAAGTCTTGCAGTGGTATGCTCGGTTTTTGACTTAATTTTATTATTAGAATCCCAAGCTGATGGTAATACCCGACCATCTTTTCTATTAAACTTAGGATGTTTTTTTAATTTCAATAGCCTCGCGAATCATCCTTGGTAGGAATCGGTGTTCTTTTGCGAGGATTTGTGGTTTATCAAATCTGATGTAATGGTTGGGATGATCCAGAACATGGTTACAGACTGCAGACTTCTTGGAGCGGCGATGCTTCACGTCAGCTATATTATGTTCTTTTACACGGGTTTTTACTAACAACGTTAAACTAAAAGAACATACTGCTGATGTAGTAAGAACATATAGGACCATGGGTGCTGTAAAGCACTCGAAACGTCGGGTTATAAATAATAAAATTAAAAGCGATAAAATCCGTAAAATTAGTTTCATTTAAATATTTTTTTTACTTTAATGAACTTAAAAAAGTGTACAAATAATTCTAAAACAAAAAGTCATCATCGTCATCATTTCAGCCTATCATTATTTCACTGCTGAACATAGGCCCTCCATAGATTGCCACAAAAGTTTGTAGCTCTCATTTTGGGGGGATTTTCCGTAGTCGCCACGCATGGCAGGCGAGTTGGAAGCCGCCGTTTATTTATTCAGTTGTTTCAGGAAGACGCTGCTGCTCGTCTCCTGGTTTTCATTTACTTTCTGTTGACTTTACGACACTCACGGAATGAGATGGGGTGGTAGGTTCTCTTAAACTAAATTAATGTAATCAGTAAAATTTAATCATCGTCATCACCATCAGTGTTTCCAAGTTTACTTTTTGACGCATGATTTTATAAGAATGCGCCAACAGGTCTTGTATGCATTTTTTAAAAGGTGTGCCCATACTTAAGAAGTTGGGCGACCAGGTTTGTGAGCTCAGTATCAACACCCTCGCACAGGTTATGCGGCTTCCCATAATCAGTCTTGGATTTTAGGATAGGCATATTGGGATTGATTTTCCGTCGTCTCGGACGCCGGAGTCGTTAGCAGCACGTACAGTTAAAGTGACTCCTCGCTTCGGACCTAAAACAGGGCTAAAAGTACCGGTCTTCCAACCGCTTTCAAAAGCTCTGCTGTAATTCCGCCGATACGTGGCGCTTTGCCATTCTTAAGCTGTTTGATAGCAATCTTAATCTCGCTCAGACTGATGTCCGGGATATAATCGAAATAGTCTCGGACAGAGTTTTGCTCTTGAGTCTACTTACACAAGTGGGTACAGCTCTGTATAAAATCTCTCGTCTTACTCCAAATCTCCGGTCCAGCGGAAATTACTGAGTCTCTCTCGGTGCTCAACTTAGTCGGTTGGCTCTTTCGAGCAGACAGATCTCAGGCAAAGACTTAGGAGCCTTGGTTTTGTCCTAGCGCTTCCTCAATACGAGCTGTATTGTAGTCCTGACTAGTACCAAAATGACAGCGACGTGGTTCGCCACCCGTCACGTCCCGTTTCCCGTGGGGAGCTAAAAGTGGGTTAGATTTGTAGCCTCTGCCTACCCCTTATATAAAAAACAAACATGATTATATGTATGTTACTATTATATAAGCAATCATTATTTTCGTTCACACCGACAATGTCGAATCACATAATAGTCTATCGCTATTCACGTACATACTGCCAATGTCAAACATATAATAGTCTATGGTAGAACAGTCGCAACGAAATTAGCGCCCTAGAATTATAAAATGTTGCCAATAAATAATTACTCTAACCTCAATAACGTTCAAACTTAACCATTTTATGAATTAAGGTCGGATTTCGTTCCACAGGGCGACCACTAGTACGTATCAATAGCAATAGAGTTGCATACTAATACTGATAAAAAAGAAAAAAAAAACACTAATGTTATACATTTTAACAATTCAAGTTGGTAAATTATCTCAATATAGCAGTTACGTAGAAAAAGTCGTTTCAATTTGTCTTCGATATTAAATAAATGGTCTCGTAAAATATTTACGTTACGGATAATGTATTGCATTATTGAATCAAATTTAAATATAGAAATATACAAATTTTTTTACGCATTTATTTGTATAAAGTCATATTATTGGAACGCCGTAACTAAACCCGATAACGCCCAAGCTTATAATATAACTGCGAGTTATCAAATTTTGCTAACTATTTATATAAACAAGCCCATGTTTGACAATATTATGACATGAGGAAATGCTATGATAATAACTGAACGTAAAATAAGTAGAATTAAATATCAGTTTGGAAAATTAACAATTTTGTATAAAATGGGTTATCTAGATCACATAACTCATGCACTGGCTTTCCCTCCTCACAGAAAGCCTATTTATTATTGACGTAAGTACTAGAGGGATCAAAAAGTAGTGAGAATGAGATAGAATATAATGACTATTGATAACTTCATAATATATTTTTCTACATAGTCTCCAAGTCTCTCTACACACCGAGTCCAGCGCTATTTCAAGGCTTCAATCCCTTTTTAAAAAAAGTTTTGTCTTGGTCCTGCAAAAAGCTCTCCACGGCATCCATTACCTCGTTATCGTCTTCGTACCTGTTTCCCTTTCAGTATTCTTTCGATTTGGGGAACAGATAAAAATCGGCGCCAGATCTGGTCAATAAGGGGGGTTGTCAACCAATTCGAAGCCAGCTTGCTGAATGGCAGCCATCGCAACTGCCGACCTGTTCGCGGGTGCGTTGTCGTGATGAAATAGCACGCCCCTTCGAAATTTCCCCCTCCTTTTCTCTTTGATGGCATGCCTCAACCTGGGAATCAAAGCTGCATAATATTGGCCTGTAATAGTGGTTCCACGCTCCAGGTAATCAAGAATCCCAAAATACTGAGGCCAAAACCTTGCCAGCCGATCCCACGGCACTGAACTTCTTCGGGGTCGGTGATGATGGGCGTTTCGTCTCGGGATCAAAATCATGGACCCATGTTTCGTCCATTGTTACAAAACGAGACAAAAGTTTTCAGAATCTTCTTGAAACTTGTCCAACGATATCTTCGAAATGTCAAGTCGATTTTGTTTCTGACTGTCGGTTAACATTCTCGGTACCCATCTTGCGGAGACTTTTCTCATATTCAAAGATTGTTTCAATATGGATTGAATACCTCCATATGAAATGCCCGTTTCTTGAATTAAGTGTCGGATGGTAACTATTCGATCGCTCAATACTTTACGATTTTCTCGACTTTCGCAACATCTTCTTGGGTGAGTGACGTCGGTGGACGGCCGCAACGATTTTCGCCTTGCGTGCTCGTTGTCCCTACTCGAAATTGAGAAGCCCACCTTGCGACAGTGGAATACGGCGGAGCAGACTCCTAAAGTTGCCTCCAAATAGCAATGAATCTCTTGCTTCACTAACTTTTTTAAACAAAGGTATTTAATAACGGCTTGCACTTCGTTTTTCCCCATTTTCGAGAACACGTTCCGACACAAAGCAAACAAATGGCTACATTCAGAAAAAAACACAAGAGAATCGAAGATTTTTTTCTTTATTAATATTACAAATATGTATCTGAGCTATGCCTGCCAGTATTTATTTTTTTCTTACCAAGGAGTACGTCGTTCTCACTACTTTTTGATCCCTCCTCGTAGTAGAACCAGTAATATTTAAAGGATAAAGTGAAGTGACGAGACGGGCAAATCGTTCACCTGATGGTGATTGCAACATGCATACATAGCGACACGCCTTTTCCCCATATAAGGGGTAGGCATGGGCCCCTCACGTAACCCACTTTTCGCCCTCGAGGGATACGAGACGAGACGGGTGGCGGGAGCAGTGTAGTGACAGTATTGCATATTATGGTTTATTCTGCGTGAATAAAGGCTGTTCGTGCATTACCTTATTCGCCTCTTACGACACCTCGGTAGGAAAGAGGTAGGTGCTATTCTACTCTGACACCTATCGTGAATAAGTGTAACTTCTGCCTATAATAAATTCTGTGTCACTCAGAACTTTCTTTGTGGCACCACACTGCGCCCGTCAACCCTGAGTCATAAGTTTTAAAGTCTTATGTCCCAGTGATTACAATAGCTCTTAATTACTTCCGATCGAAACACCGTAATATTTGCGTACTGCTTCACGGCAGAACTGGCCTGGGATGGTACCTACCTAGATGGATTAGTAGATAGAACTATATAGAAGCCTAAACTGAATAAAGAAATTTTGACTTTGATATTGACCTTTGGATTACTGCATGGAAATACCGCCAGCAATGTGTATACATAAGAACTGATGTTGACTTTACTTCATGATTTAATGAGGGTATCTTTTCAAATCTCGCAGATAGAGTTGTTCTTCTGGCATCTTATTCAACTAATAACTGGACTTCGTTATTAAACATTATAAATATTTAAATCTATAGGAAAAACAACACACATTAGTGTCTAAAATGTTCATTGTATGTATTCTTAGATAATAAGATCTTAAGAATCTCCCATAAACTCGCATCTAACGGAAATGTGTTGCATGCTTCCATGCATTATGTATGCACTAACAACATTAGCATAAGAGACGTTTCATGTTCGTGCGATCAGTCCCTTGTAACGTCATGATCGAGATCCTAGCAATTTCGTACTTTGAGATACAGCAGCAATATTTTTTAAAATAAGTTTGCATTAAAATAATCTTCACAGACTAACAGTCAATTAAAAGATGACAACCACGCCAACGGATATCAGTAATTAAAAAGTTCAAGTTCAATGTAAAATAAAAAATTACGCTGACGATTCTTACAACTTTAAAATGGATTTTTATGATAAGGATCTTGAAGCAGACCAATCCATTTTTAAGTCTGAAATCAGTCACTTTTCAACTTGGAATTA
>JAHVAK010000017.1:0-83518 GCA_019845155.1 Luehdorfia chinensis
TTATATGTGGCAATCTATGGGTTCAACAGTGGACTAAAATAGGCTGAACTGATGATGATGATAAAAGATACAAACAATAAACAGACAGCAGGCATACTTTCAGAGATAATTTTTGAGTAATTTATCTTACGTTAGCAGTTGAGAAATCGATCAAATTACGTTAACACAGCCTCACCCAAGTTCTGTTATCTATCATCGCTTGCTAGAGGGATATTTTTTACGATAGTTGCCTTACCTTCTTTCAAACTTGCTTAGCAATATACTCGCACTAACCTGATACCGGCGTCAAGTAACAGCATAACAAATCTAGTCACGTTCTTCAATAAAAAAAAAAATATTAGTGGCGAAAGTCCATGGCATGTTATTGTCCGGGGACAATCCATGTGGCAATCAATACAAAAGCTTTTCTTCTTCATGAAGACGGATGTAGATGTGTAACTGTGATGTGGACTTTTGAAAACACGCGACAAGTAGTTTTGGCAGTCTCTTGATGTTAACCTGACACTACCTAAACAATTCTGAAGAGACCGAAACAGGTGTAAATCTGAAGGTGCAAGGTCAGGACTATATGGCGAATACATTAACACCCCCCAGCCCAATTCTCTTAATTTTGCTGAGTGGCTAAAGATGTGTGTGGTATAGCGTTCTCGTGATGGAAGACCACACCCTTTCTGTATATCAATTCTGGCCGCTTTCCCACAACTTCTTGCTTTATTCTCATCAGTTGTTAGCCGTTAGAGATTCGAATCGATACTTCTGCCCAGAGGTAAAAGCTCATAATGAACAACTCTTTTCCAATCCCACCATACATACAACATCACCTTATTGCGAGCTAACCCGGATTTTGGCACAGTCTGTGAAGCCTGACCTACCTTTGACCACGATCTTTTTCGCACTTTCTTGTCATGATACACTTTTCATCACCAGTTATCAATCTCTTCAAAAACGGTCTCAATAAAGAATCGCAAATGAGTACACGGTTCATTAGGTTTATTTCAGTGAGCTCGCGTGGCACCCAAATATCGAGCTTTTTTGTGTACCCAGCTTTTTTCAAATGGGTCGAAACTATTTTGTGGGCACTTCCCAGTTCTTCAGCTTTGTCGTAACTACCGATATGCCGATCTTGCTCCACTTTTTCAAAAATGGCCTGTATTTTATCCGTAACATGGCGAACCGAGCGAGGTGCATCTTTGTTATCAAAATTCCCGGATTGAAAACGTTTAACCTAACTTTGCGCCTCTGTTACTGCAGAAGTACTAGTAGTGTTACTTCACCACATTACGTCCATAAACGTCACAAATTTTTTTCACGACTTGTGTTGCATTTATCCTTTATTGTAATAAAATTTTAAAATGTATCGAATTTCTTCATTAGATTCACTCATTTTGATAGAAAGAAAAACAAAAGAAGAATGGTTGGAAACAACATTCTACAAATTAAAAAAAACTAATTTGTTTCCTTTTTTTTGAACCTTTTTATTGTCATCGAAACCAGCCAGATACAAAAAGTACAGCTAAAGAGATTTTATTACAAGTTTATACATACTATATGCGAAAAGACTTTTTCCCAGACCATATTATCTTTATAAATGCGAAAGTAACTCTCTCTGTATCTCTGTCTGTTTGTTACCTTTTGGCGGTTTAACCGCTGAATTGATCTTGTCAAAATCTGGCACAAAGATACTGGAGACGGACATAGGATACTTTTTGTCCCGGAAAATCAAAAAGTTCGACGTGAGAGGACAAAGTCGCGGGCATCAGCTAGTTAGTAATAAATTCGGAAACGTGAATGATACACGGGAAAATTAATTATTATATAAATGTCCGTCGGTCACAGTCCGCTGTACCTCTTCACATAGTACATATCGTTTTCATTGCTCGACATCGTTATTCTGTTAATGTCTGTTTGTAATTAGGTCAGATTAAATAAGATTCACAAAAGACTACTAGGTTACTAATATGTAGATACGAGTATGTGTGTAAGCATAACCACATACTGTCAGGTGACTGCTTTCGTTTTTCACTCCCATTACTTTGAAAAAGTTCCCATTTTCTTAATCAATATTGCTCTTGGTATATTCACTAACTTCTTAAAAAATAGTCTTTCACAGTTTAAATTCTAATCACAGAAAGCAATAAAATTGACTACCAGAACTCCCTTAATATGCAAACAATTTTTTTAAGTTTAAATTACTGTTGTAGTCCGCTGTGATGAATTAATTTGAAGCGACCAGTAGTTGCTGCAAGGTCTAATATGAACGAGTACAAATTCCCTGGATGGGTGTTATGGACCCTTAACTTTTATGTTTGCTTTTTTTGTTGTTTTGAAGGTTTATGTTGTGATGTGTCCGTAAAGAAATTATTTTCTACTTTTATGTCGGGGAAACATACTTACCATTTACTAGTTATTCTGTAATATAATTTATAATAAGTATTTAATATAAAATGAATGCAAAAAGATATTTAAGTTGGTCTCGAAGTTATTATCTAGAACATGTGTAAAATTGTTGATAGTTAGATGTTAACGTAATTTAGATTTAAGGAGACCACACTAAATCTACACTCCGAAAGTCACTTTTTCAGTTTATTACTGAATATTTGGTTTAGCATTCAATGAAGTATTTTGTCATGCCATCATAAAGTCAGAACTGGCGTTGAATTTGTATTTAATTAAATATTCAGAATTGTATAAGTAAAAAAGAAAATAAATAAATATAACAATATGAAATGTCATCATATGAAAATGAAGATTATAACAAAGTTAACAACCTTGTTTTACTCTTAGTAAATCAAATACCACCAGTTTCGGGTAAATTCAATAACGTTATTCGCTTTGATCTAAACGGTCCTTTGTGCAAACAGTTGCGCGTGTGTAAGGAATGAAAACTGTTATTTCTATAAGAACGTTTTAGCCTCAAAGCCTCCTATATATATGTTTTATATTTTTATTCTTTTGTTAAGATACACACTTTGTTGATCATAATCTAAAGATCAAATATGTTTGTTATTTAATATCGTCCCAATGCCGCAGCTAGAAATTAGTTCCGCGTAAACAAATTAATATTTAAGAAACTTTTACGTGGATAGCCTCCTACCCTGTACGGAAAGACAAAACTGTTAAAATGATGATGAAATTGTTCTCCCGGCTTTTTTGGGTCACGGCGACAACTTCCGAATATTGTCGAGAGCCCTTACTTGCGCAGGAGATATTATAGTGCTACAAGTGTACGCGAAAACACAGAGGCACTCACTCGTCCCAACCTACCCACGCACGATGTAACGCTGATGCGGTAAGATCGGAGGTAGACTAGTGTCAGAAACTAGGCGACAATTACAACACAATCAGGCCTGAAAAACTGTCTTTTCAGCCTATCGCAAGTCCACTGCTGAACAAAGGCCTCCCCCATGGATTGCCACAAAAGTTTGCAGCTCTCATTTTGGAGGGATTTTTCCATAGCTGCTTCGCTTAGCAGGCAGGTTGGCAGATGTTCCAGGAAGATGCTGCTACCCATTTCCTGGTTTTCATGGGTGGTAGATACTCTGAGGCCGTAACAACACGGTTGCATAGTTCTGTCAAATTTATTACAAACTAGCTGAAACTTGCGTAGGCACGCGCGTGAATTTAGGTTAAAAAGACCCAGGGAACTCTTCGATTTTCCGGAATAAAAAGTATCATATATCCGTCTTCAAGATGCAAGCTATCTCTGTGCCCAATTTTGTCAAGCTCGATAGAACGTTTGAGTCTCCAGGATGCAGGCTATCTTTTTGTCGAATTTGGTCAAAATGAGCCGTGTAAAGGTAACAAACAGACAGAGGAACCGGGAGAGTTACTTTTATCGCGTTTATATATTAGAATCTATTATTTGTAATTTAACACTAAAATCAAAAATATCCGTAGTGAACCTAAATTAATCACAAATTTGCGATAAAATTAAAATTCTTAAACCAATGGAAATCAAACTCAGAGCTTGCTTACTAATTTCCCAAATCAACAAGCCATCCAAATGGAACCTCGATGTAGAAATGGAAATTGAAAAACACGACAAACATCAAAATGTTGGTACTTGGAACGGAACGAGTTTTACTTCTTTCAATAGCTTCTTCTACTATATTACCTAATTATTTTTTCTTCTTATTTCTTATTCCTGAAAAATGCAATACATTATTATTTAACTTATCGAAATCATCGGCTTTGTAAGCTTTATAGTTATGTTAAAATATGAATCATAATGACAAGAAAACTGTTTGAATAATGACTGCCGGAAATCAAAATCGGTAGACTATAGGTGTCTGGCAGAGTAGAATAGCACCTACTTCGTTCATATAGAGGTGTCGTAAGAGGCCACTAAGGTATTATACGGACAGCCTCTATTCGTGCAGAATAACACCTATGCAATGCTGTCAACATACTGCTCATGGGAACATAATGGGGAGTACGATTTTTTTTTATTCGTACCGAAATGGTTCGCCACCAGTCACTTCTCGTTTCCGCGTAGGCGAAAAGTGGGCTACGTATGTAGTACCTACCCTTTATATGGGAAAAAGGCATGACTGAATGTATGGAAATCAGAGACTATAAATAAAGCAACGCTAAATTCATAGCCAAAATACAAGGCAGGTTTCGTCTTTCGACCCTTTTGGTTCGACAATGCACTCCTATCTAAATAATACAGAATAATATAATGTCCGAAAATAGCTAAATAAGTTTAAGGCTATATCGCATTAAAATAAAAATATTTTCAAATTGATTCTTACTTTTATTAGCGATATCCGAGTCATAAATAGTCATTTAAAAACAAATAAAGTATTTGTTTCAGCTTATTTAAACTTCGTTGTACCATTATGACTTTAACTACCATGACCCGAAGCTTGTTGTCGTGCAAAACTTGCTTGACCTGCTGAAACTTGGTGGCCATTTGTTTGTAGTTATAGTATATCCCTCGTGCTCTTTAAAACAAAGATTTACTCACGGTAGCTAACTGTGATGGATGATGGTGGCATTCACCGTTCGAAAATACCTATTAATATAAGTATTTTCTATATTTCTGTATACAAAGTGTGACTCAAGAGGTATTATTAGGATTACTAATACATCAATAAACGCCAAAGAGTAATTTTTTTTTAGAAAGTGACGTAACGAACAAAACGTTCACCTGATGGTAAGTGCAACGTCTGCTCAAAAAAACACTGTGTTACCCAGATCATTTCTGCGTGGCACCAGACTGCGCCCGTCGCACTGAGATATCAGTTCTTAAATCCCATATGCCCAGTGATTACACTAGCTCACAGTGCCCTTCAAACAGATGCACAGTAATGCTTCTACACTACTGCTCCACGGCAGAATAACTGGCCCTGGCGTGGTACCTACCTAGACGGATTCCTGGATAGAAATCCTACCACCAGTATCCAGTACCTTATTTGTATGTAATCCATTGTGAATTATATTTTAGAGCTTATGGAGTTAAGGTGGTCTAGAAATGTATTTACTTTATCAGATGGTAAAATTGTGAAAGTATCATCTACGTATCCCGTATCATCACCGTTTGTAGAATCTTGAATGTACAGGAGAAGTACAAAGTGACCTCAGGCCATGAATATGCTAGTAACAATTGGAGTTACTGGGGAGCCCATCGCCACACCACACCATCTTCTTGCTTGTATTATTTTTCCTTCCACAATAGATAGCCACATGTTAGGCAATGTCTGAGTAATTCTGCATATGCTAGTGGCAAGTTGTTCTCTGTTAGCTTCCTAGTAGTCCTAGTTGCAGTCTTCAACCAGTAGGCATTTTCGAGTAAATAACAATGGGACATGAAAACTGACGATAGTTTCATTATTCGCAAGATGTAGGTCTTTTATCACACTGACAAAATGGTTTGAATTCTTTATGTGTGCACTTGTTTATCCTCTGTGCGGTGAGAGTATTTTAGCCACATGTTGTGCCGATCTGTAAGTTGGTGAATCGATTTTGCTCACTATTTGTCGTAGTGAAGCGTTGGGTCTTTGTATTTTGGGTGTATGCGTAATTTCGATGTTTTGGCACAAGATGACATTATCGAATTAACGTCTAGATTTAATTTTTCGGCGTGTTTCTTTATTCGATCGCTAGTTTAATGAGCATGTAAGGTCTGTTTTAATCTTTAAATAGTGTTTACTTCCGACAAAAGTTCTTTGCTTTGCTGCCATTTAGGGTGCTGGTTTACTATTTATTTATTTATTTACTCTCTATTGTTACACACTTAGATTCTTAGGTAACAATGGGCGGACTTAATGCCTATCGGCATTCTCTGCGAGTTAACCCGCAGTGTGGTAAGCTATTCTGGCCCTCAAAAATGAGAGGAGGTCTGTGCTCAGCAGTGGAATATTTATTAAAGCTTAAGGAGAAAACGAGATTGAAGTGACGTGAACGCAGTGGGACACAATAACTTAATAAAAGTAGTATTTCCAATAAAGAATAGCACCTACCTCTTTCATATCAAGGTGCCGTAAGTGACGACTAAGGCAAAGGCGTACAGCCTGTATTCGCGCAGAATAATACCATGATATGCAATGACTCATATCAAAATCGCAGCGACGTCTCTACCTACCCCTTATATGGGAAATAAGGCGTAACGTTATGTATGTAGTGCATTATTTTTCTTTAATAGATGAAGATATAGGGAATTGTTTTGCTAATGTATATTCCTTATACTACTACTTAACAGTCCACTATTATGAAAATACCTCCACATAGTTGAAAGGATCGCTGCTTAATTAAAGTTGCATGTTATCACCAATCCGGCTATTCTGAGACCATCCTTCTGTCAGATGAGATAGTGAATTATTTTACAATATCACACCATCATACCACGACACCTTTTTGTATCAAAATATTTGAAATCGCAATATGATGAAAAAACAGTGATCCGATTTAACTAAAAAGTAAAAAAACTAACTATCCTTTAATACAAAAATATATTATTCATAATGGCAAATATAAGGAGAAACTTAAAGGAAAATGATTTATGAAATGGTATAAAGTTCCCACAAATTATTACACATTTAGAGGCTCGTTTCTCGTACATACGAAGGTTTACAGGTGGATTAATGGGTTAATATTAGGTTACAGACTATTTATTAGGGTCCTATGTAAACGAATTCGTTTTAGTCATGGTTCATGTTGAAGTTATTAGTGTACAGTATTTAATATTCGGATTTTGTTATGTATAAACAGATAAAGTATGATTAAAAATTTAACAACTTGACTAAATATATATAATTGTTCGGGCTTTGGCATTGATATTAAAAATTGTCTTTTTTATCATTCATTATCAGCCTGCGGCAGATCTCTGCTGAACCTAGACTTCTCTTAATAAGCGTTATTTAGCCGTCATCGTTGCTTTGTCTAGACATAGAAAGGCGTCACACTACGTTTGACTAAACGGAGAAACCACTCTATGACGCGCCTTCTCCAGCAATTGTCACTTTGGTGACAGAGATATATATATATACTATTAGTCTGGTGAGGACAGTTCAGAGTAATCAAAACCAATTCATTCGTTTGAAAAGATATTCTTAAATAATGATGAGTTTTATGGTGATTCTATTTATTCATGAACCATAAAATTTTTACAATAAATTTAGCTATGATTGGACCGCGTCTTTAGTTGCTAGTTTTTCCAGTTCGTAATATTGGATAGTCGCCATCGGATTATAACTAGGATCACCGATCTATTAACTATATCGGTCTCACGAGTGCGGTCCCCACGAAGTTATTGTTGTGAAACTTGCCAAAAAAATGCTGTCCGAGGTCGCTGTTTTCTGAACGATATCTTCTGTAGGGTTCCCGTAAAAATTAATATTTCCACAGTTTCCTCTTTGGACTTTGCGGAATTTAGTGAGATTAGCAAAATTTACGGCGGCATGACTTTATTACCTTTGGAGATGTTCAAAGCTCCTATGTGGAACACTACTTATGTAGAAACATCGGTGGCCTCTTAACTCAGGCATACTTGAATCAAAGTGATTGAAAAAAAAATCACCGAGGTTCTCGAGAAATTTCTGATTTTTTTTTCATAAAAGTGACGGAACGAGCATAAAGTTCACCTGATGGTAAGTGCAACGTCTGCCCATAACAAATGCTGTGTCACCCAGAACATGTCTGTGTGACTCCACACTGTGCCCGTCACCCTGAGACATCAGTTGTTAAGTCTCATATGCCCAGTGATTACGCTAGCTCTCAGTTCCCTTCAAACCGAAACACAGTAATGTTTGTACACTACTGCTTCACGGCAGAATAACTGGCCCTAGGGTTGGTACCTACCTAGACGGATGCCTGCATAGGAATCCTACCACCAGTAAAAAGCACTGTGATGGAACAATACCTGTAACTAGAAATTTTCGCTAGCGACAAAAATGTTGATTGTTTTTCTTTACGGAGAATTAGTATAACTATGTGATAAGAAAATGCAGCTACCGGTTTTTAAGATTATTTAAGATTGGTTAAGTTTATATACGACATAAGACATACTTAATTCATTGTATAAAGATATCTTTCGCCAGGAAGCATTTTTCCTCATTTGAAATCTAATTTGGAAAGTATAATTTGGAGAATTGTCTGATTTCAACATTTGCTAACGTATTATTTTTTTAACGTCTCGTTTTGAGCGTGACTGTAAGAAAATAATACTAATAAATATGACAATTAAAGGCATTTCTGATTTTAATAAGTATAATTTCTTTTGTCTTTCATCACTAAATTTGTGTCTACTAAGATAAGGCTTACATTCAATTAGTTAAATCGTGTCAAAAGAATGGTACCAACTTAAAAAAAATTGCCGTGATAATTTAAATCGTTTTACTTTGAGAACATTACAAAACAGCGCAATTTTTAGAGTTTCGTAGCAAAAACGAAACCCTAATAATTTGGTCCCGTCCATCTTACTATATGGCACAGTAATTTTTCTTGGTGACTCTGTGCACTAGGTAGAAAAAAATTTTGAAGGATATACTATAGTGTAGTGAAATTACGAATAAACAAGTGATGGTACAACATCCCCGTAACTGTCCGGTCAAAAATATTCAATGCACATAAGCATGTGAGGTATTATTAGAGAGGCGTTGAGCGCGTCTTGCGGCGTCCGGACCCTGAGCTACGGCTATTTTTTGTCTTTAGTATAGAAAAACCCAAATAACGAATTCAACAATTATGAATAAGTCCATTCATAATTGTTAGTCAAATTTGGTTTTAAGCTATGTTACTTATCGTTATTAGTGATTTTACTCTTAATTCAGATACACAGATCACATCCACAAACACAGATCAAGCAACACAAATTTTAAAATTTTCTTTTGTTGAATAAAAATCGCTCCAAATTGCCTAGCGCCAAAAACCCTCTCAGAAATGAGAGGGGGCCTGTGCTCAGCAGTGGGCGGAAACTTTACTTTTTTTACTTTTTGAATAAAAATAATAAATACTGAATTTAAATTCCTTGACCCTTAAGCATAAATCATATTTCCATATCATTATTATTATAGTTTCAGATCACAATATTTCACTGCTGAGCTCATCACAGCAGGTTAGTAGTGACGCCTTGCTACTATTTGACTACTGTGATATACTTTTTATATGAGAAAGTAATGAGACACGCAAAATGTTCACCTGGTGATAAGTGCCACGTGTGCCTATAACAATTGTTTTTAGTCTCATATGCCGAGTACCTACATGTGTATATACCTAAGTACCTACCTACACGTATTCCTGCATAGGAATCCTACCACCAGTAATAACTGGCACTGCGGTGGTACAAAATGGTTACTAATGATAATCGCAAAAAGTGCAGCAGTCAGTATACATAAATAAAAATAATGTTTTTTTTTGTTATTCGTTTTCGTTTGCACATTTTTTCCCCTATATTTCTGGTTAACGATATTTTAATCTCAATAGAAATATATATTTACTTAATGAGAACTTATAAAATATTTAGTAAGTATTGTATGCAGACCATCTGATGGGCAGCAGCATCTTCCTGGGACTTCATAATAAATAAACTGCGGTTGCCAATCCGCCTGTCAAGCGTGGCAACTATGGCAAAATCCGCCCAAAATGAGAGCTACAAACTTTTGTGGCACTCTATGGGGGAGGCCTATGTTCAGCAGTGGACTAATGATAGGCTGAAATGGTGGTGGTGGTGGTGGTATGCAGACCGATGCATTCAGAAAGGAAGGAGTGTTTTGACAGTATTCAATACGAAACATGTCTTATCTTTGAGTCTACTTACCCCGATTGCAGTCCACAATAAGACAAGGTTGGATTTAATTTTATGAATTCTTCTAGCTTATTTTTAAAAACGTCAAATGATTCTAATGATTTAATCTCTCTTGGTAGTTTATTAAATAAGATTGCTCCGTTGAAGTATATACTCTGTTTACCGTAAATAGTGCGTTCTTATGGAATATAGATATTATTAGAATTACTAAGTACTTTTTACCTTTATATTAATTTGATATGAATATTATTTGTCTACGTATTTAATAATCTAAAATTTTCTTTATGGGAATACAGGTGTTGTAGCAATACGTTTGATGAATATTCATAATTTTGCTTTATACAGTTATGTATACAGTTAGTCCATCGGTGTCAAGAAGTAAAAATTAAATAAAAGTTTTAATATTTTGTATGAACTTATTTGTAAATCTTTTTATATTGTTTATTTCAATAATCAGTGTAACAATTTGCACACATATTTATGAAATCATTACGTTCTTAAATTAAAATCAGAAATAATTTTTGGTTTGTGAGTTTCCAGATTGTATGTTGTATGTATGTATGTATGATCAATGTAAATGTCTGGTACCACAAACGCTACTGCCCATCATCAGATTATGTGTTTAAGACAAATATGATGTCGTGCTGGTCGATTTTTGACCACGGCAACAACTTTCGAATACTATCAGAAGCTATCAACTGCGCTGTAGATATTAAAGTGCCAAAGTGCTCGCACAAACACATAAGCACTAGCTCGTTCTTAACTTTCCGCGCCCGATGTAACGCTCATGAGATAAGATCGGAAGTAAGCTAGGATGCAGTGTCAGAGATACAGGGATAATCTGAAAACAACCAACAATTTGTGTTTTACATTAATATTGAATACGAGGGAGATTCGACTGCGGCTATGCGGTCGTCAAAGACAAATAAGTGCTTAAAAGTGCAATAAAGCAAGAGTTTTTACTTTTTTCAAATCTCTATTTTGATAATTTCTTCTCTTCCTTTTACCTCTTCAGTCACGTATTGGTAGAAAACACTGATTTAACCAAAAAAATAACCATTATATTATGTATGCTATAATTGAGAATAACCGTACAGATGTTTTTTCGATCGCATGCGAAATTCTCTGCATTTTCTTCTGTCAAGATTGACACCGCTCCAAACAAACGTAGTCGGTCGCTTTAATCTTGGCAATAAATTTCTTTTATCTCCCGAGACGTCGTCTCTGGCACTTTTTTCTTTTGGGAAACGAAGTTTGTGTTTCGATTAACTTTTCTTGCTTTTTGGTTGGGGGTTGTCGTACTTAAAATGCATTGGGATTGTAGACTTGGTTCACTTTGTATCGTAAACCTGATTATGCAATCTTAACAGGTACTGTTAATGTTTGGTATCACAAAATTCCTATTGTTTTCATTTTATACATACATACATAGATACACAGTCACGCCTTTTTCCCATGTAAGTGGTAGGCAGGGGTCACACACGTAGCCCACTTACCGCCATCGCGGGAAACGAGACGTAACGAGTCGTACCAAAATGGTGGCGAACGTCCGTTTTAGTACGAGTCATAAAATTCTTACTCCCCATTGCTTTTTCACGCGCAATATGGTGTTATTCTGCACGAATCTGCACTATCCGTAAAATACCTTAGCAGAAAGATGTCCACCTATCGGCTATTTCATTTTATTGTCAGTTTAATAATTACTATTGTTTATATTCTACTAATTTACTAGTGGTAGGATTCCTATGCAGGAATTCATCTAGGTAGGTACCACCCCAGGGCCAGTTATTCTGCCGTAAAGTAGTAGTGTGCAAACATTACTGTGTTTCGGTTTGAAGGGCACTGTGAGCTAGCGTAATCACTGGGCATATGAGACTTAAGAACTGATGTCTCAGGGTGACGGGCGCAGTGTGGTGTCACACAGTAATTTTCTGGGTGACACAGCATTTGTTATAGGCAGACGTTGCACTTACCATCAGCTGAACGTTTTGCTCGTTCCGTCACTTTTATGGAATTAAAAAAATATATATATACGTATTAACAACATAAACTACTACTTTCACGAGGTGTATGAGGTTGTTCGGGGGGGCTGGAAGTCGTCAAGTCTCTCATGATTAAGAATGTGGCTGGAGTTTCTGGATTCTCTTTTCTACATCTTATTTGTACATCAATACATCTTCTGGATCTTATTTGTACATAATGCAAAACTTTGCCCCCACTGAATGGATAGTTCCCACGAGCCTCTCGTACATATCGTCGCAATTATCAATCAAAAAAAAAATATATTAAAAGAGTGTTTCCGTCTAGATAAAGTCAGCTAACTTTTGTCTCTTTGGGTTCCGTCGCCATATTTTAAATTGACTCACTACGAGCTCGTTGTCTTTTTCATGCCCAGTTTTGCGTTTTAGTCTCCCATCAACACCCTGTGGTAAGTTTTGGAGGAATGTATGGCTCTTGAAATATCCTCATACATTCCCTCTACCTCACCATCAGCGTGTGCCGAGGTAGGTTCGTGTAGCTATATGATTTTCAGCGAATACCGTTTGGAGTATAAGGTACGCAGCCCTAGTCGACACTGCCCATCTTAATAACGTTGTTGATGAGAGACTTGTGGACGATAAACCGGACACCTCCTTGGGACAGACAGTCGCCGTTATGGTGGTATAACAACTTACCGTATATAAGGATTACCTTCGGACTTCAGATAACCCTTTTAGTATCCCTATATATATATATATATATATATATATATATATATATATATATATAACTTGTTTACCTCTTCTTCCAGCTCCAGTATAACGTTTTATGTTCCCAGGTCCAGTTATTGCATTGAGTTGTTTTATTGAGATATTCCAAAAAGATGCTGTTGCCCATCTCCTGGTATTTTGTTTTCCCTCTGTCGACTTTTCGACATCCAGGGGATGAGATGGGGATTTAGTTTTCCTTACGCCGATTAGACATATCAAAATGATGAAGGCCAGGTATCAGCGTCTGAGGTTTGGAGAGTTTGGTACGTTAAACATTTTGTTTTTCCCGCAATGAAATGAAAATGTTATTTACCGCAAAACACAATCAATATCTAGAAATTGATTGGGCGGTTTAAGTGTTAAGTGATTTCAGTTAAGTTTAAATAATAATTAGTGAAAACAAATTAGAAAAAAAAAAAAAAAAGTAAAGTTTCAGCCTATAAATGTCCCACTACTGAGCACAGCCTCCTCTCATTTCTGAGAGGGTTTTGGAGCTAGGAAGAATCCGCCACGCTGCTCCAATGCGGGTTGGCGGACTTCACATGTCTTCGAAATATTTTTAATTTCTCAGACATGCAGGTTTCCTCACGATGTTTTCCTTCACCGCCGAGCACGTGGTAAGTCAGCACTTAAAATTGCAATTAACAATTTTAGTGGTGCCGGCACCGGGAATCGAACCCAGGTCACTCGCGTACTATGAAATTAAAAGCGAGCGCCTAGCCCCTGAGCTACCACGGCTCATAAACTCACAACAAATTAGAGACTGCTGATTATTGTTTGTATTAGTACGAGCGATATCGAATAAATCCTAGTGCTTACCACGCGTTTAAAATTAATAACAAAGAAAATTAGGACAAACTCTCCGTAACAACAAGGTCTCTAATATCTAAAATGTATACAATAAATACAAAAGCATCGTTTATGTTAGGAAAGTAATAACAAATTTAATATGAGGATGTATGGTGGTGGTTTTTTAAAATTTATAATACACATCTTTATCCCTCTGTATATTTCAGTGAATAGTGTGAATAACATCGAAGCTTTTCATCGAATCGTATTTTGTCTGTGGTACCTACACTGAGTAATTTAGTAGCCTCTGTAAATGATATACGTATTAAGAGGAACAACAAACGAAAACAAATGAACTCAATTTATGGTTAGGTACCATGTGATAATAAATATTGACGATTCTGAAATAAATCTTCTCCATTTTTCCAGTGGAAATTCGAGGTAATAAACTTTTTAGGTGGTATATGAAAACACTTTAAAATTGGTACGAGAAGGGAATAAAATTAAAGTATTAACTACGAGTATTTAAAAATAAAAATGATGTAACAGCGTTATAAATAATCAACAAAAGAAATAACAAATCTTTCAAGAAAATGGTAAAATCTTATATTAAATAAAATATTGTCAACTTTTAAAAACTATTGCGAAGAAAATAAAGCTCAGCAATTCAGATAACCATTCATTATCCGCCTTTTACTGAACTCCTCTTTCATAAGTATCTCAGTTAACTGGAGGTCATATTAAATAAGTTGTTGATGTACGAACGAGGAAGTAGCGAAAACTTTGTTGTAAAGTTTATAAGCCGAAAATGACAAGTTCGGTAACAACAAAAGATCATCAAGTTTTTGAAAACTCTGGCGTAAGTATTTTTTATTTGTTATTGTACTATTGTGAAGCAGCAATAGAAATTCAAGAAATCGTTTTATTTTGATAATTTTCTTATCCTACGATGTGTACTACGCTATGCGAATATTCTTCATTTAATTAATATATATCAAAAAAACAGACGTAAGATCTATGTCCGTTCGAATGAAAATAATTTAATGAGTAAAATAACTATTGTATAATATATGTACATTGTATTTGAATGATATACGAGTACCTTAAAAGCATCTGAATTTAAATTAATTTTAAAGACCACGCGTAGGCAGTACCTACTATATATTCGAATATTAAACAAAATGTGTTTTGAAAAACATTTTTTATTATCTATATCTAGGAAATATTAAAAAAAATACATACTGGCCATTAATATGTATGATTGCAGGCTGAATGTTTATTATGCAGGAATCCGTCCAGGTAGGTACCACCCCAGGACCAGTTATTCTGTCGTGAAGCAGTAGTGAGCAAGCATTACTGTGTTTCGGTTTGAAGGGCACTGTGAGCTAGCGTAATCACTGGGTATTTGAGACTTAAGAACTGATGCCTCAGGGTGACGGACGCAGTGTGATGTCACACAGAAATATTCTGGGTGAGACAGCATTTGTTGTGGGCGGACGTTGCACTTACAATCAGGTGAACGCTATGCTCGTGTTGTCACTTTCTGCAATAAAAAAAACAAAAAAAAGATACCTAGAAGCATTTTAAAGAACAAATAGATTTTTTGTAACACCTGTATTTTTATCGTTGAAAGATTTCATAGCGATATAACTTAACATTTTTAAGAATTAAAAAACAACTGTATATGCTTTAAGTCATTGTGTAAGGCATCTCGCTGTGATTTAAGTTGCCAAGATATGCTTCGTGTCCTGGGGGTGACTGAAGCACGGAACGCACTTAACGAGATTTTGCGATGGCGATTCACACCCAGCAAAGTGCGACATCTAGGCTCTGGACCCGCTTTAGTCTTACTGGACATGTGGCCAAACGGCACCGAGGAAGAAGGGTAACAACACCTAGTCTAGATCGCTTTTTGTGAAAACCGCAGAATATAACCGCTCGTCAACTCGTGAACAACCTGTTGTTGCAAAACGAGGCAGGCGATCAATGATCAAATTGATAGGACGAGACTACATGAAATTAACCTTCACACTGGCAGGCCTTTACAAGTCGCAGCACTACGAGGAGGAAATCGAGGGCGACGCTGATAACGAACAGTTTTGAGTCTTGTTTTCGGATTCAAGATGAGTACATGCTTGGCGAGTTCCTGGACTTAGAAACAGAGTCTAACATCCCTCAGGAAGTTCACACTTTCGAAAATGGAACAGTGATGGTAGAACTAAAATGGTCAGAAATACTGTTTTGAATAATTCTATCGAAATAAACCTTTTTTAAACCTCGCTGAGAGTTCTGTGATTTGTAAAAACAATAGTTTGTAGTTTTAGTTGTTGTCCGATTGTCTAAAACGACGGCCTAGTAGTCAGAGTACCTGAATCCTACGCACAGATCCAGGGTTCGAATATCACCCCAAAGTAAACATTTGAATCAAAAAATAGATTACTTTTCCATACATTGCCACAGAAAAGTTATTATATACGATGATAAGTAGTTAAGTAAGGTAAAGAAATAATTCTGTAAAAGTAATAAGAAGTCTCATCAACATGATCCGATGCTAATATTTCAACAAACAGCGGCTCGAATAGTCGACGATCATGTTCTTTTGGATCGGCTTGAGAAGCTGGCATTGCGAAGAGATGAATTTTTACCGGATAAACCACGGCGAGTGGTCCGGAGAATTGTTCGGATTAATTTCAGCCACTGAATTTAACCAGCGGCACAACTCAAAATTCCATCATTCCACCGTAGTGCGTTCGTTATTCTCGAATGTTTCTACCATGCACGATACCACTTAGGGACCTTCAAGAAAATAGATTATTCCTTTCTGCCGACCACGCATCTGCTACTCCTCTGTTATTATAGATGTTCATGCGCGGTTGTGATGTCTTACCATCAAGTTTTTTTTTATTGGATAAAGTGACGGGACGAGCAAAACGTTCACCTGATGGTAAGTGCAACGTATGCCCATAACAAATGCTGTGTCACCCACAACACCGAGTGGCACCTCACTGCGCCCGTCACCCTGAGACATCAGTTCTTAAGTCTCATATGCCCAGTATGCCGCTTACTCGTTTGCCTCCTCTTCTATAAAAAAAAAATACCTACATTGCGCTGCGCAGTAGAAGCTACGAGTAACGAAATTTGCTATTATTTCACTTTCTACCCCATCTATTCTATACTTCAGTCATCATATTAGCAGTAGTTATGACTGTGTGAACTCTCTGGATCTACAATTATCTTCACATTTTTGAAAGGGTCGAGCTGGACAGTGCCCGCCACACTTTTCTAAGGTGTGTTGACGAACTTCATTCTAAATATTTTTACATTTATTTCACAGACACTCTTTCACAGTGCTATTATCTCTTTAATAATACCATTCTAGGGCCCAAGCCTTGAGTTACTCGAATATTATGAAATGAACCTGAAGCTGCCCGACCAAGTATGACATAATTCAATGCATTAATACGCATTATCTTCCAACACGATCTTACAATCAAACAAAAACAAAGTCTAAAGTTTTGGATAGTAAACGTTAAAAAGCTTTGTAAGTAGCTTAAATGTTGCAAGCAGTAAGCTAAGAGCGATTATTAATAATAAAATGTAACATCAATAAAAAAAAAACAAAAACCATATTTTTCACATAATCAAGAAAATCGTTGCTCTCTTCGTTAGCATTTTAGTCTATTGCAAGTCCGTCCCTGGACACTTTTTTTTTATGATCAAGCATGATATATGTCTTGAATTTATTCGATAATGAATCTCTCAGAAATCTCAATTCTATGTGAACTAATTGAGATTGTCCAGGTCCATAGTATGCCAGGTCGCATGGGTTAGTGAAAAAAAACCATCACATTAGCTTAGAGTTCCTCCTTCACAATTGAGAAAAACAGATGTTATTTTTTGGTTCCGTTGTACTATTCCAAATTTCCTCAGTATCAAGTCATTGAAAATTATTGTGAAATGTCTGGTTTTCAGGAATCAAAGAAAATTATTCAAAGCTGCTACGAAATATTTTTCAACAGATTTACTCGTATTGAATAGCTCAGTTTATTTAGTATTTAAAAAGTAAAAATAATGGCGCTACCAGTTCATATTATACTCTGCAGGTTTTTTCTAGGTCAAGTACTCAGTAAAGTTTTAAGCGTGCAAGCATTGCCAACTTTGAAAAATGGCAGTCGAGTGTTAGATGAAGGATTTTTTCTGAGTCTTACGCTCAACAAAAGTGCACTCAAGACGGCAGTGAAATGTGGAACCGAACAGTATAAATCGAAAAAGTTCCATTCTAAAATTGTACTACGTGATTCACGTTAATTTACAGAAATGTTAATTTACAGAAATAATGAAAAATTTAAACTTAAAAAAAAATCTATACACAGTATAGAAATAGTTCTCAGCATTTAATATGCCGACATTCTACTGCTGAATTCCAATTTACTATGCAGATAGGAGCAGAGAATAAAAATACCGAGAATAATTATAACAATATTTGTGAAGGTCGCAAACAATATTGTTGTTATGTATAACTGAAGACGAATACTCAAGTATAGAAATACACTGACATGTAAATGAAAGTGATCTGAAACGAAAATTTCCGACATAAAAATCTAATTTTGATTTTGTAATTTTTTTAATATTCTGCTATTACGTAAGATTTTCTAATGTAGAACAAACAGAAAAATCGATCTCGGCATGTATCTTATTTTTCGAATTTTATTCATTAAAAATCATGTCAAATAAATTTAGAAGTAAAGTTTAAAACAATAGTAATAGTAAAAATATTTTACTGCTAGGCACAGGCCGCGGCAATCGCTATGAATTTCCTTATCACCACGGCTCTAAACCCAAGAAGTAGCTATTTTTACCCAAAGTAATGCGAAGCATGTTGTATGACATAAAATTAAAGATAACTTCTGAAATAAATAAATTGCGAGCCGTGGTAGCTCCGGGGTTGAGCGTCGAAGTTTATTATTTCATAGAATGCGAGTTCAATCCCTGGTGTCGGCTCTTCTAAAATTATTCTACAATTTTATAGGTGCTGATTTACCGCTCAGCGGTGAAGAAAAACATCTTGGGGAAACCTGAAATAAAAATATTTTGAGTACATGTGAATTCCGCCCGCCCACACGCATTGGAGCAGCGTGGCGGATTCTTCCCGGCTCCAAAATCACTACAATAGATACGTACCAGGTTTAAATATTACTACTGATGGTGAAACGTATTAATAAACTCTTTAATTTATGCATATGAGTGTCATTCCTTTAATAGCATGGTTCTGATTTGTACGAAGAGGATCTTCTAGCAGAGGTTCGGTACTTTTTTTTTATTATTGCAAAAAGTGACGAGACGAGCAAAAAGTTCACCTGATGATAAGTTCAATGTTTGCCCCTAACAAATGCTACATAACCCAGAACATCTGTGTGACACCACACTGAGCCCCTGAGACATCAGTTCTTAAGTCAGGTATTCAGCTTTAAATTATTATTTTTGTTCTGATCTACGCAAACGAGCTAAGTGTGTCTTTAAATCTTGAAGTGGTATGTTTGGTTTTTGATTAAATTATATTGATTTCCAGTCTAATCTACATACGAAGTGTGAACCCTTATTTCACTCCCGCTATTAAACACGTCCCAGGTGTTTGCTTATTCTTAATCAATAGTTCAAAAATAAATTTTCGTGTTTCTAACTTTAAAATGACGGACTTCCATACAAACTTTCAACCCCAATTTCACCCCCTTAGGGGTAGAATTTTCAAAAATCCTTCCATAATGGTTCTACTCAATAAAATTACCCTGCTGACCGAAGTTCATTGGTCTAACTTCAATAGTTTACGCTCGGCGATGATGAATCAGTCAGTCAGTCAGTCAGTCAGCCAGTAAATCAAGACATGTTATTTTATAAGTTTAGATATAATCCCAAGCCGGTGGTAGTACCCAACCATCTTGAAATATTGAAATAAGGATGTTTTTTAATTTCAATAGCCTCGCGAATCATCCATGGTGGGATTCGGTGTTCTTTTGCAAGGATGCGGTTAATCAAACCCGATGTAATGGTTGGGATGATCGAGAACATCGTAAGTCTGCAGTCTGTGACTGCTTCACATCAGCTATATGCCAAGTCCCCGCTTCAAGATATAGCCAATAAATGGCTTGTGTTGTAGCAACGAAAGGCCAACGACTCAGCATAATGCTGTAGTGTTGCCATAGCCACAGCGCTGTTATTCTATTGGTGCCTCAGGTTTATCGAGCAGTTGCCAGACATTTATACATGTCTGTCTTAATACGAACTAAATACTTTAGACAGAAATTTTAAAAAATAAAATAAATTTGAATAAAAATAAAGTAAATGTAATATTTATGTTTGATCTAAAATTAAATTAAACATGGAACTCACACTTAATTTTTGTAGATGTTATCTAAATTTTTCAGAGACGTATAAAACTTTTCCAATAATTATTTCCATAATGAACCTAATATTAAATTAAATAACTAAAGTGAAAGAATCTGAACTGAGTTATCGAAGCCTGTAATTTGGTTTTAAAGTAACAAGCTCATAACGGGCTTAATTGGGTAGTAATTTGTAAGAGGCCTAACCGACCCGACACCGAACTTTTAGTGTTCCATAAAATACTTTAACTTTTAATCGGTTGTGCTAAATGAGTCAGATTTGTTCTAGTTTTGAGATTCTACTGTCTCTTTCTTGCTGCTTTATGTGCATATGTTTCGGTAGTTTTATGCCTTAAATAGACGATAGTTTTAGGTTAAAATTTTGCCATATATCAAGATCCCATTCAAATTCGTTCCATCAAATCAGGAGATTTGATGTTTCATCAGCTTACTAATAGCCCACTGCTGGACATAAGTGTCTCCCCATATGGAAGAATTCACCATAATCGACACGTTTCTAAGGCGGATCGATTATCATAGTACCAGACGCCTCCCATCTTAGACGCTACTGCTCATTATTGGTTTGAGCATTTTCGGTGATATTATGAGATATTCCGCCACCTGTCGTTTCCAAGATATATTTCAAATATTTCCTTTAGTCGTTGCTTACGACATCCGCAGGATGGGACGGGGTGCAGATTTTTCATGTGTAAATAGTAGTGTTAATAATAATAAATTTATTTATTTGTTTTACATATCTTATACTACACTTATGTATGAGTCTAGATAGTTTCAAGCAATAATTAAACATTTCATTAACTTCTGGTGATTACAAAAAGGAACCCTTATGCTATAAGTAACAGCATCCTTCCAACAACACGGATAATAATGCTGAATTGAGACGTTGTAATAAGTATATTACAGATTGTTACAATTTATGTTACGATAGATGTTATATTTTAACAATATAGTTAGGACCAGATCATACGACATAAGTTCATAAAACATTCGCATATGAATGTGTTTCGTATTTTAATGCTTGCAAATGGCGAACGTGAGTAAAAGCACGTGCGCGTGCATGCCCGTGCTTAATTATGATTTCTAAATATTAGAAAATATACAACGGTATTTTTTTATATTTGACGAAACGTACAGAACGTTCACCTGATCACTCATAACAAATGCTGTGTCACTCAGAACTTTCTGTGTGACACAACACCACACCACACTGTGCCCGTCAGACTGAGATATCAGTTCTTAAGCCTCATATGCCCTGTGATTACACTAGCTCTCAATGCCCTTCAAACGCAAACACAGTAATGTTTGCACGTAACTACTTCACGGTAGATTATCGGGCTCTAGGGTGGTACCTACCTAGACGGATTTTTGCATAGGAATCCTAACACGAGTAGTACCTACAGTAGTTGCAAAACAGTGACTTACTATAAAACAAAAAATCTAAAACAAAAAACAAGGTCTGTTTTTTTTTAATTTAATTAGACACACCAACAGTAAACATATCGAAAATAGATCATAACATAGACAATTATCTTGATCGAACTGGCAAAAGTAGAGAGATATTTAATAGATGATTTTGAATATCTACAGAATCGTTATTTAAAGGTATAACTACCATGCTTATTACGAGTATAACAAATCATTTAATCAAGCTTTATAACTATGAGGTTAGAGTTAAAAAATTATAAAATAATTAAAATGTACTAGTACATGATATTATATTCACAATAGTAATATTTACATTACTGTTGGATAATTTATATATAATTTCAGCTGTATATTAAATATTTTAAAGAATAATAAAATATGTCCATATTGTAAATATTTACAATTCTTTAAGCAGACTGCGAGAGTTACGAACAGAAATTCCATTGTTAATATTTTTAAAATAAACTTGTAACATTGATATATAAAATACACATTAACATACATAATGTGCCATTTTGCACGAAAGGATAGCTTTTCTTAAGCTTTACTAACTTTACGTGGTCTTAACTTCGGATTTGTTAACTTCATCGGTTGTACATCTTGCGACGTTTGTCGAATACTTAACGCGTTGCCTAGTGGTCAAAAAACCTTAGACTTTTACGCCGCGGGTCCTGGGTTCGAATCCATCAATCGGAGCCAACATTGTGCAAAATTACAAAGTGTTGGTTTCGTGTCTTATTGTGTTGTGCATGGGAAATTTATGTCTGTGAAACGCACTCACGATACAGGAGAAAATCCTTGCATGGGGAATTGAATAGATAATTATATAAAATTTTGTACAGTAACAACCGGGCATATTTTTTAATTTACACCAGTAGGTAATTGCAGCTACTTAACATATTTTCAAACCTACCACCAACCACAATTCGGCCGGAAGAACGGTGGGAAGAGAAAGGGGTGCAACGTAATACTGTGACCATCTCCGCGACTCCACCACTGCCGTATTAACGGTGCGGCCTCGCTTAAGTCGTTGGGGATAAGTAGAGAAGCGCCGGCGTACCGGGTTGCCAAGACCCCTCAGAGCGACCACTCCGGGTCAGCCCGATGCAACAGGTCGACTGCTCTTCAAAAGCTAAATAACACAAATATTTATTTCAATAAAACTCTAACTAAAATCGCGTTTAATTTACTATTTAGAGCCCGACGTTTCGCGCGCTATACAGCACCCATGATCAAGGGAGGACTGAGCTGATAGATGTCCTGATGTCATAGTTAACCCGGGGTACCTACAGATTTTAATTTTGCAGCAAATTAACCTTTACTATAATTGATTTCCGCTAAGTAATGCCTGATTCTACTACGAGTAACCAGGCAATCAATTTGATTTGTTGCCAATTTTTATCGAGTGAACAGTTTATAGACAAAGTTCTCCAACAAAAAAAGTTCTATTCGTAATTATACATACAGCCCGTAATTATAATGGCCCGGCAGACGTTGTTCTGCTCGTTTCGGTATGTAACGCGATGAGTTTGATTTAAGAATTACATTTAAGTATGAAACTTTACAGCGCGGATTCGGATTTTGTAATTTTGGTTTTCCACTTAAATTTTATAATTATATTAACGATGTGCTAGCGGTTAACGATTCCCTACAGTTATATCGACAACTATACATTTTTTTAGCCATCGTTGCCAGTGATAGTCTCCGCCGTCAATTTTTGGTGATAATGCTTGGATCATGTGCCGTCGACCATGCACGGTGATACAAGTAGAACAATTACAACGAAAGCGAAAGGAAACGATTCTGTGGTCTATAACACTTGGATTTTTCCGTATTCGCCACTTCTTTCCAAAACATTTAAGGAGCATTCCATGGTGGAGTATTGTAAATATCGTTGGCAGTGCATTGATTCTCAATATTGCCGTGGATTGCCGTGTGGTATCCACCACCCCATTTAATCCCGTGGGTGTCGTAAAAGTTGACAGAGGGAAAATGAAAACCAGGAGATGGGCAGCAGCATTTTTTTGGAATATTTGAATAAATAAACTGCGGTTGCCAACCCGCCTGCCAAACGTGGCAACTATGGTAAATTCCTCCAAAAATGTGCTCCAAAAAACTTTTGTGGCAACCTATGGGGGTGGCCTATTTTCAGCAGTGGACTATTGATAGGCTGAGGGGATGAATTTTCAAAAATCCTTTCTTAGTGCTCACTTACGTTATATAAGAAGCTACTGTGCAAAATTACATACTTCTAGACTTAGCGGTTTCGGCTGTTCACTGATCAGTCAGTCGGTTTCTTCTTATATATAGATTCAGGAAGAGAAGTACTCTGAGATATACTATTTGGAACATTTAATTTTATCTTATTGCCGGAACTGTTCAAACAAGTTACGTTAAGTGATGTCCTCCTGGGTGATTCTACCACAGCAACAACCTCCATATTCTATCAGAAACCATCCGCGCAGGAGATATTATATTGACACACAGGCCCTCACACGTTCAAAGCTTTAACGATAACATCGGAGGTTGGCAGTATCAGAGACAAGAGAACAATTACAGCAAAACCAGAATCGAAAACCTACAGTTTGTATTTTTGCACAAATGTTAACTCCGGCTTGGATGCGAACCCAGGACTCGGTCGTCAAGCTAGTAAGCATTCTATTAATGAGGAATATAACAAACTCTCGAGAAAGGCTACATTACCCTTACGGAATACAACAAAGAACCGAAATGCAGAATAAGAAGAAACACAAGCCTTATTAAAAATATAATCACACAAAATTGATGTTAAAAATTCTAAAGAAAAGCGTTAGCTCGTTAAGAAAACGATTTTATATACGACTCGCTGTTCGGCTTCAATGTATTTTGACTGCTGAAATCTTTAAGTTACAATTATTTTGCGAATATTCTTCTATAAATTTTCAGACTTACAGTAGGCTAGGCCTTAACTTTAACCTTTTGCAGTTGACTTGACCCACTTGCTATTTGTTTGTGCTAAGTGAAGAAACGATGCGGAAAATCTTATTTTTTGTTAGTATTTTTACGTACGGAAATTTAATATCGATATTTCCTTAGAATCGTTCTTTATAAATATATAAGGCCAAAATCGTAACGCTTTTGGTCTGCGTTTGCTGTCTGGGATAAATATCTGTTTCAATTATAGTTATAAGAACCCTGTTTGGATATTTACTCTTCGATTTATTTTTCACCTGATTTTTAAATTGATAAAGATTATTTGGTCATCATCATTTTAATAGACTTTTATATATTAGTTATTTTGTCTTGAACTTTTTAACTTCAAGACATACGGGGGATAGAAGAAGTTTTCTTTTGACGAATGACATCACGTAGCTAGTTATTACTGATCGTGGTAATAGTAGAATCAAAAATTCACCACCGTTGTACGAAGACTCTCAATTGACCCTTTCTGAAATTATAGGTCATATTACTTTTTTGTGTGGTTTCACTTCCAGATGGTTTTGAGCTGATTGAATATAAGTATTGACAATGTACTTAATGTTTGATCCTCTGCATACAAGATGTACCTAAATGATGATTACGTTCGAGAAAATGCTAGCCATCAATAAACAGTCAATTGTATCTTGTAAGTCGTTTGTCTCCTTTAAGTAATAATTAAAAATATTCAACAAAGTATAATGTGTATCAGCACTAATAAATATGACATTCTTAGCAACAAACACCTTTACATCGAATCATCAAGAAGTAACATAATATGAGAATATGTCAAAAGCAATTATTCCTTAAGTATGACTATTTTTTAACTTTAAATATTTTTGTCAGTATTAAACAGGTGATCTAGTTTTTTTGGATATTGGGTCAATGTTGAAAGTATTTGATAGAATGATTATCATCACCATACATATAATATGGACGATAATAATAAAAAAAATCTGTTGTAATTTACGTTGACCTGAAAATTCGAACAGCGGAGTTTCAAGCGAATGCTTTTTACTTTAGAACTGGAACGTTTTTTTCGCCTCACTTTCAGGGCTTAACATTTTGGCTGTCATCTTTTGTGCACTAATTTCAGAAATTTTTCGCCTTCGCGCTTTAAATTTTTAGTAAACTTGACCTACTGGTACAATCCGAACTTTAAATTGAGAAGTAAATTTTAAGCCTCTTACTTTATCTTTATAAAATTAACTACACGTGTAACTGATTTAGTGCAGTATATTTTAAAATCTATATACAAAACGAATTCGAGACTCGAAAATTCTATTATTTCAGTGTCAGTCATAAAACATGCCTTTGTTTTACTGGTGGTAGGATTCCTATGCAGGAATCCGTCTAGGTAGGTACCACCCCAGGGCCAGTTATTCTGCCGTGAAGTAGTAGTGTGCAAACATTACTGTGTTTCGGTTGGAAGGGCACTGAAGAGCTAGCGTAATCACTGGGCATATGAGACTTAAGAACTGAAGGTGACGGGCGCAGTGTGGTGTCACACAGTAATTTTCTGGGTGACACAGCATTTGTTATGGGCAGACTTACCATCAGATGAACGTTTTGCTCGTTCCGTCACTTCTATGAAAAAAATAAAAAACTACCTTAGAAAACATGACGTTTCAAAAACAGCACAATAATTTTCATATAATTTTATTTGTAACGTAATATAATACGTTTCAGTTTTAATACGACTGACGAAATCATATATAATATTGTAAGGAAGTGTGTATAATTGTAAAATGGATTGACTCCTAAGAGCAAATCAATAATTTAACAAGATTATCATCTGACAATAAGACTGGTGAATGTTGGGTGCCATTATAATTTTTCATTATTTATTATATTTTTAGCTAGCGTTTGATTATACTTGGTCATTACTACTTCGTTATTAATTACCTAAAATATCCAGACCGGTGATTGGCTGCAGCATCTAAGGTGCAAGGCGTCTGGTACGGTATCGGCATTCTTAGGGTGAGTATGAAGTTATAGTTTTCGTGTATACTATATCAATAAGCTATCGACCAGGTAAAAAGACAACCAATTTTGTGTTACTTATATAAAGCGTTACACTTGTCAGCTCCTAACCGGAATTTTTAACCGAAAAGATAAATATATAATTTAAACGGTGCCCCACAGTAGGATTTCTCCTGAGTCGTGAGTGCGTTTTACAGATATAATATTTGTCCCGTACGGGAATCGATCCTGCGACCCGCGGCGCAGAAGCCAAGGGCTTAGCCGCTGCGTCAACTGAGCCGACAGTAGCGTGAGTGTGCATGTGCGTATACATTTCCTACCACCGACGGCTGAAGGCGAAATTTTTAGAACAATGTTATTAAGATATCTATTGATGATTCTAAGTTTGTACAACCAGATAACTGCAATAGAAAGAAGCTCTTACAACAAACTGCAAAATGAAAAGAGAAATACATTTCATTTGAAAAGATAGGAGAGGGAAAGTTTTGAAGTGAAAACTTTGTTAAAAGGTTATTCTTGAAAGGATAAAACAAGAGCTTCGTGCCAAAAAAATATGTTTACTAGAATCGTATTGCTTAATACAAAATGATTTGCTTGAAATGCGAATTACAAAAAGCAACTTACGAAAAGTCGGTATATGTTGTATATGAATTAATGGCTCGATGGTTATTTTGGTATTTTGCTTCGCCTTCATTTAATATTTAAGTTACTAGCTCCACGTTATTTCTATTGTATTATGAGAGATTAATTTTAAACAAAAACATCACTTTTATTTGTTTTGTGGTTATTGAAATGATGATACTTATCATTGTAGTTGTATGACTTAAAAAATTACATCCATGTCGCCCAACAACACGACATTCGTTACTTAGATACAAAAACATATCAGTCAATGATCAATAATACTTCAAATATTTCACGCCTTTTTCCTATAAAAGGGGTAGGCAGAAACCACACACGTAGTCGACTTTTCGCTCCCTCGGAAAGCGAGTCGACGTTGAGTTGCGTTCCCACGAGCAGTATAGTGACGCATTGCATATTATGGTATTATTCTGCACGAACAAAGGCTGTCCATACAATATCTTAGACGACATACGACATACGACATATCGGTAAGAAAGAGGTGGGTGATATTCTATTCTGCCGGACACCTACAGGCCTGCTTTACAGTAGAATAAAGACCTAAACGGACTCCTACAAAGTAATCCTACCACCAATTAAAATGTTATGATATTTTCGGCAAGATTATTTCCCCTGAGCTGCCACGGCTAAATATAAAAATCAAGAGTATAGATTACAACATTGCTATCTAATTTTCCTTTATTATTGCACAGTAGTGATTATATGTCATCATCATAATCATCATTTCGGCCCGTCACAAGTCCACTGCTGAACATAGGCCTCCACCATACATTAGGAAGATTTTGACATAGTTTCCACGCTTGACAGAAGGGTTGGCAACCGCAATTTATTTATGTAGCAGTTTTTGCAGTAAGATGCTGCTGCCCATTTCCTGGCTTACATTTTCCCACTGTCCACTTTTACCATGCCCACGGGACGAGATGGGATAGTAGATTTTCTTACACCGCCACCACACGGGCCAACATATATTTAATCTTATAATCGTGGCTTTGTCTCCTCATTAAAAATAACTGTATTAAAATACTTATAAACAATTAAAAACTGTTTCAACGAACTTAAAATAAAGCTATATCGATAAGCACGTCGTTCGATGCTGTAAATACAAATAAATTAGATTGGATAGAGATAGGATAAAATGTTCACCGTAAATTGATTATACGTCTCTTATAACACGTGCATTGTTAACACCTAACTTCTGTTTGATAGCCATTCCATTTTTGACCTAAGTTGTTGAAGATTATAGTGTAAAACACAAAAAAGTATAGTACCTTTGTCAAGTGTTAAAAATATCGTTGACACTTGTTAAAAATACATTTATATGATAATGTTTGTTTAAAATTACATCATATGTTTTATTAAGAGTAAGAATTTAAAATATGTTGTGTTGGACGTTAGTGTATAGGCATGTAAATAATTATGAAAACGAAAAATTATTTGTTGCATCGAAAACTTTATGATTAATAAAAGCTGTAAATATTTTTGCAATTTTAATTTAATTTCACTTTTTCACGTCACTGTTGCATCTATTGTTTTTATATTTTCCCATAACCATAATATATAAAAGAATTACGTGGGCTCCACCCGGAAGTTGTAAAAAAGAACAATTTTTTCTTAATAAATATTATACTTTAATAACTACTTGTAATAGATCTAATCCGGTTTTAGAATGTGTATATGAATTGAATCAAATAAAATATCGGCACTAGGTCACGCGGCTTTGAACACGTCATTCAATATATAAAATTAATATTAATATTTATAAATATTGATATACATGAAAATACGTTTTATTTATTCAAACCTACACGTGATAACATCTAAACTAGAATAAAGATAAAACCTATATTAATATCCAATTTATTCCTTGTCTTTATAATATATATTTTATTTTGGCAGATGTCTGGTAAGATACGTATTTGATTGAATGGGGTTAAAAGTTACCCGCCAGATCGAGTGATCTGTTCCTGGGCGAACGTTTTATTCTTCCAGTAATCTTAAGAACTTGTAAATGTAGTTAGCATCGATTAAACTTCAAAAGCGTCACGTTTGAGCTACAATATTTTACAATTTAAAGTGCCGTATTAAAATAATAGGAAAAAAAATGTACGGAAGTTGTAAGGAAGTTACTGCTTAAAATATCCAATTGCTGAGCACAGGCCTCCTCTCATTTTTGGGGCTTTGGTGCTAGGAAGCGTTCGCCACGCTACTCCAATGCGGCTCAGCGGACTGAATATGTTTTGGAAATATTTTTATTCCTCAGAATCGCTGGCTTCCTCACGACACTTTCCTTTATCCCTGAGCACTTGGTATTTAGGCACAGCACCTAAAATTGCATAACAATATAAGAGATGCCGGCTCTCGAGGACCGAGGATCGAACTCAGATTACTCGCGTCCTATGAAATTGTAGACGATCGCCCGGTCTCTAAGTTTCCACAGCTCAACCCTGTTATAAGTATCACCCATTTATTAATTCGAAGACAGATTTCAGTTAGGATAAGCATAAGTTATCGAATATGTACAAATTTGAAGGTCCGTCTATTTATAAAATTTTACTAGATTAAATAAAATATTCGGTTGATAACTGTGGTTATACTTGTTGATAAAAACTACTGCTTTGTACTCTATATTGTAGAAAACGTAATTATTGCGTATATTATTATATTAACCTGATATAAATTGCAATACAAATAACAAAAAGGTGACCTTGTAAAGTTAAATAAGGTTAAATAATTTATGGATTGAAACAATCAGCTAGATCTTGGTATGAGTAGAAAGTGGGATGATTGTATGAATTAGGATTCAAAAAAAATCTGTTAGAGCCATGTGTTTTTACAAACATGGATGAGAATGTCAAAGTTATTGTTGCCTTATATGTTGATGATTTTTATATTTGTTTCAAGTAGTAATAATAAAAAGGAAACCGAGGATTTTATTTCGGTATTGAATTCTTATTAAAAAAAAAAAAGAATTTAGGCCAGGTTCAAACTTGTTTAGGCATGAGTGTTAAAATTGATCGCAAATCTAATGCTATTACTTTGAATCGGGAGCAATATATAGATCAGTTACTAAATAAATTTATCATGTTAGATTTTAAAGTTGTGAGATTTTTTTTTTATTGTATAAAGTGACGAAACGAGCAACACGTTCACCTGATGGTAAGTGCAACGTCCGCCCACAACAAATGCTGTGTCACCCAGAATATTTATGTGTGACACCACACTACGCCAGTCACCTTGAGACATCAGTTCTTAAGTCTCAAACGCCCAGTGATTACACTAGCTCACAGTGCCCTTCAATCCGAAACTCAGTAATGCTTGCACACTATTGCTTCACGGCAGAATAACTGGCCCTGGGGTGGTACCTACCTAGACGGATTCCCGCATAGGAATCCCACCACCAGTAGAGATAAAACTGAACTTGTATATCCTATGCAAATGTCCATTGGGCATGTAACTTAGTAGACCGTAGATCTTAAGCTGCCTATTGTTTCACTATTTCAGAATCGGCCATTTCCTGGGAGAGTAGAAAGCAGAGAACAGTGGCTCTTTTCAGTATGGAAGCCGAGTATATGTTCATAGCAGAGGCTTGTAATGAGGCTATATATTTAAGATCTTTATTATGTGTACTAACAAGTAATTTATATACTGTGCGTTTGTTTAATGATAATCACAGTGCACAAAAGTTGGTGGCAAATTATGTATATCATAGAAAGAGTAGTAGTATCATTTCGTTAAAGATGCAGTTATTATTAATATTATAAATTCAGAATATATGCCAACAACTTTTAAGTTATAAGTATACTTACTAAATCCCATGAAACATTATAAATGTATGGAGGGTGTGGGGATAAGTCAAGTAGAGTATTAAAGTAGTACATTGTTTTTTTAGTACATGATTTTTGCTGTGGTTGGGGTGTTAGATAATTGTTGTAGTTAAGAATTATACAAAATTCTTAACTACAACAACAACTATGTGTGTTTTTACAGTAAAAAAGTTTTTGCAGTAGTGTCATACGAAAGCGTTATTTCATTAATACCTTATCCTTTCCAGTCCAGTAGCTTGTCTTCCAATGCAGCGGTGAAGAGCTTCGGGGAAATAACACCGCCCTGTCTTAACACCTTTCTGCAATAAGATCGATTTCATACTCTGGCACTGCAACACATCGATATATCGACCGTCAATCCGGCACCGCCGAAGTTACAGCAGCACCGCCAAAAATTTGGACCGAATCAAAAAGGCTTTCTCATAGTCTACATAAGCCAGACAGCGAGAGATTGTATTATCTAGTCTTTTGTACAATCTGGAGAAGGGGCTTTGTATGTGGTACTTATCAAAACAAATCGAACGAGCCCTAGCGGAGCTGTCTTGCTTTGTTGAGAAATTCCTGTGGCTCACTTCCAGCTCTATCACAAGACCTGTTTGATATTATTGCATTGTCACCAAAATTGCATAGATGTGCCATATTTCAGCTCAATCGGTCAAGTGGAACTGGTTTAAAATTCAATAGCTTATATAAAATGTAATATTTGACCTTTGTAAATTCAAAATATCAGTTTCAGAGTAATATATTATACTTTTAAGACTGCTCTACGAGTAGCAATTTTAATATTATGTTGTTGACTACCTTGGTGAATACAAATCTGCGGCTCGTAGTTTCTTACACAATTTCTTTTAATATCAAATATCTATTTTTACTTACAAAATAAGGGTTTGATTTTAAGTAATGTTTCGAATCCAATCAAGTTTTCAATATTTTATATATACTATTTACTATTAAAAAATCTATGATCTATGTGCAACTGGAAAAAGAGATATAGTTTATACCGAATACCGATTTAACATAAACCTTTGCACATAGAGGCTATAATAACATTTTATTTCATCAATTTTTTTTTTGTAATTACTCATATTAAGTTATTAGGTTCTTGGTGTAAGGACTCATATTTTTTTTTTATTTTAAAGACCAATGCTGCGGATAAACACACCCATAAATTTCCAGGGACTTAACAATCGGATCCTTGAGTTAGTCTCGCAAATTAGCGAAAATATGATAATAATAAAGTCAACGAATTACTGCCCATTTGCCAGCTTAATACCGAGGGTGCTGTTTATTTACATTGCTTATTAAGATATTAACTTTATTAAGGGGATTATATTAACTATGACCGAATTAGCCTGTTGTTAATTTATCTTCATGACCGTTTTGTTTATGTGCGGTTAATTTCGTACGAATATTCATTGATACCCACGAGAAATAATCAAATATACAAATATTTTAGACTAATATATTATATTTCCCAGAAAGGGTACAGACCTTCCTTGATATGAACTATTATCAATATCTTTCATAATATTTTATATCGTAAAATGTATAACGAACGTTGATCCTATAGGGGGTCTTGGCAACGATTTATTCAGTAATCGACAATATGAATTTTGCCGAACACGAAGGGATCTTACGATTCACGTCACTCATTAAAGGGGTGAAATATTTCATAATTTTGGCGAAATGCTTACTATTTCGCTAGATATTTCCAAGACCTTTGATGGGGTAGAGCATGATATTCTTCTTAGGAAGTCTATCCTTATTACGGAATATCTCCTAGAATGTTTGCTTGGGTTTCAGACCTGTTGAGGAATTAAGCCTTAAGAGTTTTCTGAATCTGCTACTTTCCAGAATGTGGCTTTAGAAAAATATCGATTGTATGAAGTTATATGACCAAAAAGTCATTTGACCACCAAATTACCACCATTCAAAGTAAAACTAGCAGTTCTAAAAACTATGTTTTTTTACCCTTTAAGCCGTGTGGTGGCAGCTCGTTAAAAGAATACTACCACTCCATCTCATACAATGGATCTCGTAAAAGGCGAGTAAGGAATTAAACTGCACTGTGCACCCAACAGCATGGTGGCGATGGGCTCACCACCTATCACACCAAGTGCATTATATTGCTTTGGTGAAATGTGGATTGTGGCAGTCATCTGTTTTTGCAGTGAGTGCCCAGTCTCTGACTACCCCTTATGGGATACAGTCGTGATCTTATGTACTCGTATGTCTGTATTATCTCCTTATTATCTTTTGAGTCGACATCTCTAGGCTAGGGCTGACAAATGTCAAATATTGCTTTGAACGCAGTGGAAGGTCCTGTCAAAAGGCTTGCGAATGATGGCCACAACAGCGTGTAATGATTTCGTATAATTACGCGAATATTACACATTTAATAAAACTACTTTTACCCATTTTATCGCGTTTAATTTTTAACTATTTATAACCCGGAGTTTCGAGTACTTTACAGCACCCATGGTCACGGGGGGACAGCGTATAATAGCAAGTATAGCGTATTTATGCCCAGAGATTACACTAGCTCTCAGTGTCCTTCAAACCGAAACATAGCAATGTTTGCACACTACTGCTTCACGCCAGAATAACTGGTCATGGGCAGGTACTTACCTAGACGGATTTCTGCATAGAAATCCTACCACCAGTGTCTCTAAACAAGGTAATCTTTCTTTTAAAATACAGTATTTGATTCCATTTGATCCTCATTTCATTGAAAGACTAGAAGCCCAGATGGAATCACTGTTCAGGCTGCGCTTCTTTGGAACTCCTTGCCCGATGAAATCAGGAAAGCGTCTAATTAATATACTTCAAAAAATTGGTTCGTTATTATTTATTAAAGAATCATTACATGTTAAATTATTTTGTGTATAGTATATGTGTTTACATATATATACATATATATATATATATATATATATATATAAATATATATAAATACTTCTTACTGTATATATATACAGTAAGAAGACACGGAGTAACTTCGTTTTTCCGAGACTTTTAACAGTTATTTTCATACATAGCTAATATTTATACACTTAAATCGGTTCCACAAGCAATAGTGACAATCGCTAATTTTACACCTTTAGGTCAGGCAGAATGTGGTTATGGCTATCTCGTTTTTGAATACCTTTGCTTCAATTGGACAAAATTCCCTCAGTCTGATTGGCCTAATTGTTTACCCATGATTCGGGATATATTTAATTCTAATAAGGCTTCTTACATTAATCATTATCAACATCAACGATAATCGAATATTTATTATAAAAAACATGATTACCTAGGCAAGGCGGCAGTAAATGGTGTAGAAAACCAAAGCCTAACTTAAATGCGCATTATGGAATGGGCCGGTCTATTCGGTTAGTTCAGAAGTGCATTATGATTGGCATATCGTAATGGAATTCTTATGATGAAATTTCTAAAGTTCTACGAATTCAACGATTAATCAATTTCAAAAGTTTTAAATTACGTTTATATTGCTCTAGATATACCTTAATATCTATCAAACAGTAATCTTTCATTTATTTAAATTCAAAACGCTCAGAAAGTTGGTGCGAATGATAAATGCGTGACAAATCTACGTTTCGCCACATTAACCAATAGGTTTTATTTGTTTAAATCGTCCGGAAAATCTATTCGCGATAAAACTGAGTGCGGTCACGCCTCAGCCAGTGACTGCCTTGTACTACGTTCTAACATAATAAAGTTAAATTTTTTAGTCACTTTATAGTTTTTCGAACTAATTTGATACGAACTATTTTTATAAATTACATATATTTTTTAGAGTAGAACTGAATTGATAAATTTTAGAGCGCAATCTTTTTTGTGCAAATCATCTTACAAAGTTTTTCAATCCTGTCAAGAGTGCCAACTATGAATCTAACCTCTCATGACTAATGATCTATTAGAAGCACCTACATTAAAACATCAGGTTATGCCTTTCAATTTTTTGAACGTTTAATTATTTGCTGCTATCGAAATTAGTACAATAATTATTTCCGTATGATGATATAAGAGCGTTAAGTCGCTGAATTAGAATGTATTCGCTAAATTATTTTATTTATAATCTTTGCAACTGTAATTACGTTGTTTTTGAAATAATATCCGTTCCTAAAGTATTTTCGTTATTAAGGATGGGAATTAAGATCTGAAGTCACGTTTACAGGGCATTAAATAAATAAGCAATGTATACATAACAAGAACATAATGTTATCTTGAGTAAAATAAATTTTCAACAAAGGTTTAAAAGCAAGCTATAATCATTTCGGTCAACCGATATTGCCCTCGATTGGTATCGCTAGCCCTTTGATCGTAATAAAAGTGAGCCTCATATATCGTAGTCGGGCTTAGTTAGTTTAAATGGTCGAATTACGGGTTGGATGGAGACAAACGGCCGATGTGATTCGATTTATTTTAGATTTTACTGGTTAATGGGGTTAAGCGTCATTGATCCTGTAACGTGAAGACCTGTCGATATATTACCTGCTAACAATAGTTTCATAAAATGAAAGAAAAAGGTAACGTAAAAATTAATGTGAAATATTTAGAACTTTTTTAGCATTTTATTCACAAAACTAAAAAAATGATTTATTATTGAAACTGTTTATTTTTGATATATCGAGTGCTTTACAGCAGCTATGGTCACAGGGGGACTGAGGTGTTAGACATCATAATGTAGTTAATCCAGGCTACCAACAGCTTGTAATGCATACAGACATACATTCAAGCCTTTGTCCGATATAACGGGTAGGCAGAGGCAACTCACGTAGCCCAGTTACCGCCTTCGCGGAAACATGACGACATGACGGGTGACGAACCACGTCGCCGCCGTTTTTAGTGCGAGTCATAACATTTTCACTCCCCATTGCGTTTCCACGAGCAGTATAATGATAACATCGCATATTATGGTGTTACTCTGTAAGAATAAAGGCAGGCTGTCCGTACAATACCTTAGTCGACTCTTACGACACCTCCGTAGGAAATAGGTAGGTGCTATTCTACTTTGCCGAACACCTATCGGCTTGTAATTAACGTATTAATATTACTGGTACTACTATATTGGAAATACAATGATCGATTAAATCCCTTTTTGATCTTGACGGCTGGCGTCGAAAAGAAAACCGTGGGGCTTAACCGTAAAATCTGGTATAATTAGGATGCAGTTGAACTTGCCGAGGTATTGCAGTGCATCAAGAATGCTCGCGGTGGCACGCACAGATCACTGTCATGCCACCGTGCGCAAGAAAATAGCTTCACTGATGCACCGTGTCCGACATAGTAGCGACAGTGTCTTGAACGTGTTGGTGGACAAACTGGACACCCTTTCGATGAAATATTGAATAAAGGCCCATGTGTCAAAAAGCCCATAGAATATAGTTTATAAGTTGTTTACTAACATAGTCTTTTAGCCTTTACTAACTTAACTACTCGTATGTCTCCAAATGTGTCCAAATGATCTGAATTAGACTATAATTATTATTTTAGCCCCTTTGGTTATTCCCGCGGCGAAGATTATCCGTGTAGTTTATCTCACAAAAAATTTAAAGTTTAGCCGTGATAGTTGCGTAATCAAGCGCTGGCATTACTAAAATTGTTTATTGCCTTGCCGATTTATAAAAATACTTCGACGATCTGTCCCATGGCGTGCGGGTTAGTCTGCATAGGAACAGCGTGGCGGACTATTTCCGGCTCTTAAACTCTCTCAGATATGAGAGGAGGCTTGTGCTCAGCATTGGGACATTTATAGGTTATTTTACTTTTCAAATAATTTTTAACAACTACACACACGAACAACATAAGTCCGTAAAAAGACAACTATTTCATTCTTTGCGTTAGATTCTGGTAGGGTTGGTTAGCTTACGAGTAGGTCATAGCTATAATAGTTTAACATTAGAGCACTAAAATACCCTAAAATAAAATAAATTATTTGACTGTGCGGATCGTAGCTTAACCTTAGCAATCAAAATCAATATCAAATCGTATAAACTATAAACATGTTTCAGGCTACAGCTTTCTATAATACCACAATAAAAATAGCAATTTTGAAATACAGTGTTAAATAACAAGCTATTCCCTCACCAAAAGAAATGACAATAACAAAACTGAATGACATTCGCAGTGAGAGATTCACTAAGATAACTCTCTATTCGGGAATTGTTCAAATCATAACAGGGAGATACAGTGACAGTGACAAACGCGTTCTGTCTCTAGACTCAGAGAGTTTGGTGTATGGTGCAAGTGCCAAAGCATAAAAATGCCTCACTGCTGAGGTATCTAAGCAACCACGATTTTAAGTTAATGTTAATAGTTTCAATAAAATCTTTGTTTAAATTTTATCGCGTTTACATTTATTATTTAAAACCTGACATTTGGAGCGCTTTATAGCATCCACGGTCACGGGAGGACTGAGATGTTCTTCATAGTTAATCCGGAGTACCTTCAGCTTTTCATTATCATTTTTGATCAGATCTAAGCAGAATGAGCTTACTGTGTCTTAAAGTCTTGCAGTGGCATATTTGGTATTTGATTCCATTTTATTAATAATAGATCATCCTTGGTATGAATCGGTGTCCTTTTGCGAATGATTTGTGGTTTGTCAAATCTGACGTAATGACGCAGAATATGTTCATATACTTCTTAGAGCGTCAATGCCTCACGCCAGCTATACCATTAAGGCTCTTATGCAGTGGCTCCGATCTTATCGCATCAGCATTACATCGGGCGCGGGTAGATTGGGACGAGTGAGAGTGCCTCTGTGTTTGCGCGTACACTTGTGGCACTATACCTCTCCTGCGCAGTTGATGGCTCTCGACAGTAGTAGTTGTCGCCGTGGTCGAAATCGGCTAATAGAACATCATATGCAGTGGTGTTTGCACACCATTGCTTGATGGCACTGCGAAGTAATTCGCACTGAATATATTTAAAAAACAGTTATGAAATTTTACACAGTAATTATCTGATTATTTATCTAAGGCAATATCTACGCCAGCTATTAATAATTCAAGAATACGACCATAACTAATTATGAAAGAGAACTTTTTATGCTACCTCGGCCATAAAACACAAACGCCAGAATCTTCAATTTTATACCAAAGTCAATAGTATATCTGCGAAAGCATCTTATTTTTCAAAGAAAAATCTTGGAAACATTTACAATTCTCACGAAATAAATTATACAAGCATGTCTTCATGAAATTGTTTAAATTATTATAAATGTTGTTTATTTACGTCTGTGGCGGTTTTATTTACAAATTACCAGGACACAATGCATTACTTATACTAATATTATACATAACCGAAAATAATCAAAGTAAGAGCCAAGCTTAGATAAAAGTGCTTTGGTAAATCATTCTACACTTAAAATGGTTTAGAAATGCGATGGCTGCCACATGCTTCATATTCGTGAACAGGTGTTGTTGATCGAGTTTGAAATACACTTATATATTTATTATCGAATATTCTTTAAAGCTATGTCATGCAGCGTGCTTTGGTTTTCTATGAGACTGTTCTTTGTAAAGTTATTTGTAAAGAATTTTGGACTAAGACAAAAAAGAAGATACTACGGAGCTCCTTTCGTCTGTTTCTTCTCCGTCGGAGGAACCTCAAATCGAAACTGTGGTAGAATGACAAAAAAAATTACGTTTCACAAACGAAATTTATATGTCTCGTGTTGATTTTTTTTTAGTTAAAAGAATACTACCACTCCATCTCATCCAATGGATCTCGTAAAAGGCGATTAAGGAATTAAACTGCACTGTGCACCCAACAGCCCATGGTGGCGATGGGCTCACCACCTATCACACCAAGTGCATTATATTGTTTTGGTGAAAGGTGGATTGTGGCAGTCATCTGTTTTTGCAGTGAGTGCCCAGTCTTATGTATGTATGTATGTGAAGTTTTAAGAATTTTCATTTCAGTTAATTGAATTGCATTTTATTTCATTTCATTTCACAGCAGCGTAATACATATCTGAAAACGTGTCGAGTATTTTATAGCGACCTGCTTGTTGAGTCTCAAATTTTGCGTTAGAAATACACACGAATTGTTTGTTTATGGGTCTAGTGATACTGTTGCTGTCCCTTGTGAATATGTTACTTGCTTACTGATTTTGATATTATATTTTTTTACTCTTTTTTTGATCGTTTCAGGAAAATGTATTTCCAGTATTATTATCATGCAGTGCATATGACTGCTACTGCTGGGTCGAAATTACCTAAGGTACTTCGATTAGTAGCGCCATTTTAATACTACATACTACTGGCAACACTACATGAAATAGTCTACATCCGTCGTACTTATTATCGATTGATAATGCCCTCCTGGTCGATTTTCGATCACGGCGACATCTATCGAATACTGTCGGATGTTATTAACTGCGCAGGGGATTATTATAGTGTCACTAGGATTCAGTATCAGAAACACGACGACAATCACAGCACCACCGGACCCGAACACCAACCATTTTGTTTTTATACAAATGTTGGCTTTGGCTGAGATTTGAACCCAGGCCTAGAAGTTAAGTACTCTAACGACTAGGCTACGCGGTTGTCAAAATTATTGATTATGAGTAATGCAAATAAGATAATTTAAGTAAATAAGAATAATAAATAAATTAATCGTGATATTGCATCTGTGTGTCAACAATTAATAAGTTAATTTATAGTATGTATAATTAGTTGTAATGACTACTGTGATACATGTATGAGTTACTCTGCCCAAATATTAAGTTTAAAAAATATTTAACTTGACCATCTGACTCACATCTGTAATACTATATACAAATATATACCAGTGGTCGCCCTGCAGTCGAAATTCAATCGTTACATATAAATATTAAATGTTTTGTTTGAGATTGGTAGTATGAATACGTTCTCACGAAACGAGAAACGACAGACTATTATGTGATTGTCATTGTCAGCATGAACGTAAACATTGAATGTTTTATTTTATTCAATTTAATGTATTTGTACATATACACTTTTCATGTATAAGAACATATAAACTTTATCATTTCCACTTCTTCTCCATACAAGCTTTAACTTTGGCAAATCTCATACTCCTCCGTGCGCGAAATATGCTAAAGATATTTTTTTGTTGGTGCAATTTTACTTGCTAGAGTAGCATAATAAAATAAAGTGTAACAAAAGTAATACAAGAACGATAAGGCATAGTAAAAAAAGACATTTATCGAAAAAGTTTAAACACAACTACAGTAATTACTGCACTATTAATTTTTAAAACAAGTTGAATTTCAGATGGCAACTACGACTTTACAGTTGTTGTCTAGACAGCAATCGTCGTAACGATGCTCTTGTATGATGTTTTATGTAGAATGTAATGTGTCGGAGCTCCCACTTCGGTGTAATTCTATATAATACGGTAGACAAACTTTTTGTATCAAAGTATATTATATATATGTATATTTTGGGACAGTTTAACTGGTGGTAGGATTCCTATGCAGGTGTCCGTCTAGGTAGGTACCACCCCCGGGTCAGTTATTCTACCGTGAAGCAGTAGTGTGCAAACATTATTATGTCTTATTATGTCTATGTTATTATGTCTGTGGTTACATTGTAATAAGTATTGAAAAGCTAAGAAAAATAAGATTTATGTTAAACGCTTTCGACAACTCCCTCCATTATCCTCATTTTTAAACGATCCTTATTTTCACCGCGGGTAAAGAGAAAGGGCGGGAAAATTTTGGCTATGGTAAGGACGTTACGCGTCATGTATTAAAATGTTGCTGAATTCTGAGCACGAATGGTGGCTGGCGCTAGTGATAACAAACGTCTTATCGTCCGCGAGCTAGTGTTTCGTTTCCGCTAGCGTCCGCGTAAAAATTAAAATTAACGGTCAATACTTTTTTGGGCCCGTATATGCCGGCCCTTTAAAAAAAACTATTCTGGTGCGTGATATTTTAAACAAACAGCCGGACACTCGAATTAACGCTGCGCAGGTAGAAGGCCGATATAAGTGTTAACTTAACTTTTCTATAACTTCTCCTTTTATTGCAAGCTGCCCACAAATTTATTTAACAAAATGCTCCTCTAGTATTCTCCAATATCGCATTTTACAGACATAAGTTGTAAAAATACAGACCAGACCCGGAACAGTTGTATATACATAGCATCCTGCGAAAACCCGCGACCCATAACATAGAAGCAATAATTTGCTTAGTAGTTGCTTAATAATTTGCTAAGTAATCTTAGTCAACGCGCCAACCGAGCTGAGAAGTTATAAATTACTAAACCTTGCACCTTGTCTATAACTTACAGTTCTATATAAAGTGAACGTTAAATTCATAACCGATTTCAGTGAAAGCGTAAAAACAGACAGGCCTACCACATGCATTATACTACCAGTCTTGCATGGTAAAAATCGCGATTAATTTGTTTGTACTCTTCGCTAAACTTATTAAACGAGACAAAAATTGGCTTCAACATCTATAAGGCGAAAGATCATATGACTTTACGGTTTTGAAGATAATATGCTGTTTTCATCCTATTTTATGATATGGATATAGTAGTGAACGGTTTAGGTTTTCTCTACATATTTGCACTTCACTAATCTCTTGAGATTCAAGGGCTTAACCCTTCATATTCCGAGAAAAATTTCTCGCTTGGGGATCGAATAGACTTATGCATACCAAACCTGATATTTTTTGCAAGTTTCTGCTCTGATGATTTTCCGATCTTTTGTGTTAAAATACTATTTGTTTTTACTATTATGAAAGAAGAAATTAATATATCTATTAAACTAAATCTGCATTATCCCTTAATGTTCTTATAAAATTTAAAACTGCGCACCGTAATAATTAATGAAAAATAAAAAAATCACTTATGTCAACAGCCATTTCGTGTTGACTCACCCAACCATTAATGTTTCTTCAATTATAATGTAAACATTTTATAATTACAGCAGATTTAACATTTCGCAGACAGCTATGATTTATTTAAAATATTCTCAAACATTTCTTCAATTAATATTTACTCGTAGTAGGATTCCTGTGCATGAATCCATCTAGGTAAGTACCATCGCACGGCTAGTTATTCTGCCGTGAAATAGTAGTGTTTTGGTCTGAAAGACACGGATAGGTAGAGTAATTACTGGGCATATGAGACTTAAGAACTGATGTCTCAGAATGACGAGCGCCGTGTGGTGCCATAATAAATGCTGTGCCACACAAAACTGTTATGTGTGGCATTGGATTTATTATGGGCAGACATTGCACTTACCACCAGGAGTACGTCACTTTATCTTTTAAAAAATCCCATTATTTAAAGCAACAAACACATATCTTCTTTGAATGCGAATGAAAAGCAGAGCGAATTTGTTATGAAAAGCGAGTGTAGTCTATTGTGCGACTTAATTCAGAGAATGTTTAAAGAGTAAACACCGTGTGTAAGCCTTACTATCTCGTAGAAAAGCGGCAAAAACAGTGTATAACATGCATTTAATTTTGTTTGCATAGCAAAATGTATTTTCATACATGTAATAATTGATTTAAAAAAATAAAGCAACAGCTTATAAATGTTACACTGCTGAGCACAGGCGTCCACTAATTTTTGAGAGACCTTTGGAGTTAGAAAGATTCCACCATGCCTCTTCGGTGTGGGTTAGCGGACTTCACATATCCCCGAAATTATTTTCTAACACAGACATTCACGCAGGTTTCTGCACAATGTTTTCCTTCACCTTCACGAGATATAAATACATTACATATTAATATTTTGTGTAATGTATGTTATAGGCTATATACAAGAGTATGTACATATCAAATATAATGTATGTTATATGTACATACTCTTGTTTAGTCTATTTGTCAAGTTAGTGCTTTTTTTGAGAACTGACCTGTCAGTGGAGTAGTACTTGATTTTTTGGGCAACAAACAGAAGTTGTCAATTATAACATAAACGTAAGTATAGTATAGTGACATAATTCATCATGTCTTGTCCTTTGAGTGTCGTTTAATTTGATATAAGGTAATAAGGTGTTATGTTAATATATAGCAAATAGTTGATGCTTGCGACTTCGTCCTGTAAGTGTATGTAAGTTTTTTTAAATGTCCCGTAGTTAATATTGGATTTTTAAGGGCAAAAAGTATCCATAACGGACATACGTTTCCAGAATCTATCTCTGTGCGAAGTTTCGTCAAGATCGGTTATTCCACGCTGTACATAATTATTGAAAAAAAAATCAGAATTATTTAGCTCATGTGAATCATGATTCTGAATCAGATTTAATGGGATCAAGCATAAGCTCCCATCTAACCGGACGGCAATTCTGTCAGACTCATTAGTTTTAGACACCGCCTGATAGATATTATTATAAGAGACAGCATAATATCATCGACGTAGCACTGGAATTAGTAATGACTACTGTTAGGTTCGATACATACACGATATATAGTAGAGATCCTCAATAAATTAAAACCATTACTTAAATAACCTTAAAATCGCTTAATCTAGATAAACAATCTAGACCATCATAATGACAGCTAGAAGGAGATTAGTTTGTAATACATTGGAATAAACGTAAATCCAGAAGCGTAATAACTGTCCACAGTCAAAATTTTCATTAACAAGAATATCCAGTAGTTGTCATCGTACAACCTTTACGAAAGCCGAACTGAATAATGACCAAGACATTATTAATCTCCACATCATTTCTTATTAATCACATATAGATTTTTCCTTCATCAATATCTCCTATCTTATCTAAATACATACGTAATATATTAGAGAACAAACAATACTTAAATAAATATGTTATTGGATAAAAATATAATATTTCAAAAGTGTGTCATATTGTCAGTACGAACTTTTAGAAGGCTCACTTAGGGAGCGGTTCACTATCTTACAGACAAATTGATAAGGTTTGTTTAATGAAATAATAATCTTGCTCCGGCTTGCTTTTCATAAATCTAAATGGATAAACGCTCATATGTGGAGATTTTGATATAGTTTCCACGCTCGGCAGGCGTGTTGGCAACCGCAGTTTATTTATTTTGATGTTCCAGGCCGATGCCGCCCATCGCTTGCTTTTAGTTTTCCCTTTGTCGACTCTTACGACACCCACGGGACGAGAAGGTGTGGTAGATTCTCGTAGAATATACCTCAATGTCTCAAAATTAATATAGTCGTTACAAATTTCGTAGTGTCGCTGTTCTGAATATAGGCTGACCCCCCACCAGATGGAGCGACGACCTGCACGGTTTTGCGGGAAATCGATGAATGCAATTGACTCAGGACCGTGATTTGTGGCAATCTACGAGTATGGGTGAGGCCACGTTCAATAGTAGACTAAGATAGGCTTCATAATTATGATAATGATGAAACAGATTAAATTATTAAAAGGCAAAACAATTTGACTACATTTTGTTACATTTAAAAATTAATTAGATCCGCCATATTCAATTTCCACGTCATCGTCGATATTTTGTACTGAACTATCTGGAGTAGTCTATGTAATGCGATGAAATCAGAGGAATTATCTGATGCAGAATCAGCAAGGACAATTACAATAATGACGAAATCTGAGAGGTTTTTCAACACCCAAATTTTAATGACGCGCGCAAACACATGGCTTTGTGAGTATGTAAACAGACGCGAGCTTAATTCCATCTATTGTCATTTTAATTATATTAAAATGACAAGGCCAAGTATCAAATATACTGGATAGATTTTACAAAGTTTTTAAACTTTAGTACTGTACTTTGAAATACTGTAAGTTTGTATATATCCATATATCCAAATTCAAAACACATCTTAAAACATGTATCATTAAACCAGGCAGCCAATTTTTTTCAAATACAATTTACCTTTTGTCGTGAAGTAGTCGCAGTCAACTATAAATTTTCTCAGGAAAACCTAACAAATTTACAGTAATTATTTAGAATGTTAATTCGGATGTGAGTTCACTAACACCAAAGTTTCTAAAGTTTGTTACGTACGCTCGGCTTCCATCTATTGTACCAGCCCCGAGCCTTTCGCCGCTAACTCTTAAAAAGTTGGCAATTAGTAGTTGACTGCTTAAGGAAGTTCTTTTTAAAGCTTCCTTGGGATTTAAATTTGGCAAGCCACGGAACTTACGTATACAACTTTGTTTTCTCACTTAGTTCTCTTGGTACTTTCGTGTTTTATTGTATTTATATGGCGGCGTTTACATATACTAATATTTTTTAAATAAACGAATATTAAATTACAATGCATTTTAAAACTATATTTCTAAATGTACTTTACTTTCTACGTAGCAAATAAACAGTCCTCTATAATAACAAAATATTTGTTTTCTTTATTTATTTCTATAACGGGACAATTATTCTGATCACACTTATTGGACTGAATTTCCGAATAAGAAAAATATTAAATTATACATTAACTTTCAATTACAGATAATGCTACGTACAAAAGTGATGATATCATCTAAGCTTAAGAAAATATGAAAATACGTAATAAATGTCGTATATAACAAAAATATTGTATTTTCACAAATATTACAGGTGGTAGGATTCCTATTCAGGAATCAATCAGGTAGGGCCAGTTATTTTGCCGTGAAGAAGTAGTGGACAAGCATGACTATGTTGCGGTCTAAAGGGCACTGAGAGCTAGTGTAATCAATGGGCTTGTGAGGCTTAAGAACTGATGTCTCAGGGTGACGGGCACAATGTGGTGCCACACAGAAATGTTCTGGGTGACGCAGCATTTGTTATGGGCAGACGTTGACCTTACCATCTGGTGAACACAAAACGTTCACATGTGTGTGTGTGTGTGAGTGTCTCATACATACATACATACATAAGATCACGACTGTATCCCATAAGGGGTAGTCAGAGACTGGGCACTCACTGCAAAAACAGAGGACTGCCACAATCCACGTTTCACCAAAACAATAAAATGCACTTGGTGTGATAGGTGGTGCGCCGATCGCCACAATGCGCTGTTAAGTGCATAGTGCAGTTTAATTCCTTACTCGCCTTTTACGAGATCCAATGGATGAGATGGAGTGGTAGTATTCTTTTAACGAGCCGCCACCACACGGCTCGTCTCATGACTTTATAAAATAAAATAAATAAAAAAAATAAGAATAGTACATGATATTTCAGTGATAATTGCATTCCAAAACTAGTTAAATACCCAAAATAACATTTAAAAGATACTTTCGTACAGAGTGAATGTTAAAACATGAATGCGCATTATGAAAGGAAAGCTAGTCTAACCGTTATTGCGAAGCTTATTCCTTGGTTTGTACACACGCATACACTTGTACAATTAGTAACGTCGCCTGAGGAATACTAACACCACACATAAAAAGATGGGGTCGAGCTCATTTCAACGGAAAACTGCATAGGTGATTTTTGGGACCTCTTTTTAGTGAATTACACATTAAAAACCGTTTTTAAATTTCTTATAATATATTAAAACTTACAATATATTTGAGACACAATCAGTGCTATTTTTAACAAAGTTATTATGGAGCGGCGATGGTTTATAAATGAAAAGAGTCGTATGAATAAAGAATCCTCTAGCTATCGGTCTGGGCAGCAAGCGGAGTGTGATAAGCCGATATCTGAATCGTATCACACCTAGTTTCACCGAGCGGCATGGAAGACTATCTCGCATCGCGAGCAGATGAAATCGTTTCTGCAAATCACTGCTCGACTAAGTCATACAATACCCACCATGATGTTGCGAGGCTCCATCGCTCATCAGGCTTACTAAAAAGCAAACAAACCATATGAAATCGTTTTTACGATGTCGCCTTTTTTCCCGAAGTCTGCCATGAGTGCCGAAAGCCTCGATATCGTTGAAAATTGGGCGGAATCAAATTAGTTTTTCTATAGCTTAATGCGTGTGAACTAAGTTCGATCCCCGGTGCCGGTACATTAAAAAGTGTTAAGTAATTTTATGTGCGTGTTGCAGTGAAATGTTGTCGCATTATTATTTTAAAATTAGAGATGGGAAACTTATAACATACATACATACAGTACGCGTTTTTCCCATATAAGGGATAGACTCCACGTAGCCCACTTTTCGCCCTAGCGGGAAACGAGACGTGACGGGTGGCGACCCACATCGCCGCTATTTTCAACAAAAATTTACTCCCCATTGCGTTACCTCGAGCAGTATAGTGACATCTTTGCATATTATGGTGTTGTTCTGCACGAATAAAGGCCTCGCCTCTTACGACACCTCGGTAAGAAAGAGGTAGGCGCTATCCTACTCTGCCGGACACCTATCGGCTGTAATATAAGTAAATATATACATTAATTTAACTTTATAATTTTTTTGTATATTTCGATAATATTATTCGATAAATAAAAAAATGGGGCGATATCGATCGCAAACAAATGTGACTGTCAGACATTTACTTCGTTAAAGTATTTTTAACCACTGAACTATAAAATGACATTTTATTTAGAATAAAGATAAATGCACATGAGACGGTTACATAAATTAATCTTTTCTCCATTTATTTTTAATATTCGAAAGTAGTGGTACTAATCGGTCTCAATTCAATTGAATTACAATTCAGTTAAATAAATACTCAAAGCTTCGAAAACGCTTACATTTGCAATGTAACATCGCTTATTTTTGTTAAAGTTCATTCAGGTAATTTTTTTCTACGAGTTGAATTGCTATATAACTAGTCTGGCCATAAATAGAGTTACATAAAAACTTTTCTTTTTTTTCAACTTTTTAATTATTTTGAATTTGGACACGTATATTATTTTAAAAACTTCTTTCGATTTTGCGCCATTTCACATATTTTTTCGTGTTCATTATCAAATTACAATATGGAATGGAGTGTTAAAGAAAATAGGATTGCAGTGATCGCCTTGCACAAAGTAGGTATGGAGCCGTCGGTCATATTCCGGACACTTCAAAAGCTTGGTCAAAAATCAGCCGTATGTTCGTATATCGTACTATCATCAGATATAACAACACTTCCTCCGTCGAAAACCAGAAAAGATCGGGGCGGCCGCGTGCTGTTAGAACTACAGAGGCTGTTAATGCTGTTAAAGCCAGAATTTGTCGAAACCCCATTACGAAGCAAAAAATCTTATCGCGAGAAATGAAGATTCTAGCGGGAATAAAACAAGACCTGAAGATCGGTGCTTATCGTCGATATACAGGACATGCCCTAAATCAATCTTTACAATTAAAGAGAGTGGATCGATCAAAATGCCTTCTGTCGCGATACGCAGGTGAAAGGCAAATATCCTCTTTACCGATGAAAAAAATTGCACGATTGAAGAACACTACAATAAGCAAAATGATAAAGTGTACGCTGACAGTTCTAAAGAAGCTGCTCAAGTGGTCGGTAAGGTACAACGTGGTAATCATCCTGCGTCAGTGATGGTTTAGTGGGGGTGTCTATCAAGGAGTCACAAAACTACATTTTTGTGAAAAAGGAGTGAAAACTTCAGCCAAAGTGTATCAAGATACAGTCTTGGATCATGTTGTGAAACCTCTCAGCAAAACACTTTTTAAAAATATACCGCGGACTTTCTAAGAGGACTCTGCACCTGGTCACAAGGCACGAACTACCTAAGCCTGGCTTGAAACCAACGTTCTTTTTTTTTGCTGAGACTATTAAATATGTAGGTATAAATTTTAAAAGAATTACATTACTTCATTAAAAACACGCATTTTCATTTGTAATAGAACTTATGGCCGGACTAGGTAGATTATATAATGGTTGCCTAAAACTAATTTGTTGTTTATATCTCCTTTGTAAGGTTGTTTGCAGGTGTGCAATTCTAACAATGAATATCGTACTTAAGGTATGAATATATCATGTATAGAAGACAATTTCCCGTAGTAGTGGGACAACAGCATTAATGATTCACGTGTTAGATTCAGAATATTTGATTGTAATGCAGTGTGCTTCTCGGGAAACGGATTTCCGGAAACGTTAATGAAGATTTATTAATGGTCTATTTGCAGCGATGTTTGTTTGGAAGCAATTCAAAATTTTAAAAAAGAACTTGTGTCGAATATAAGTATTTTACATACAAGTTTAACACATAAATTTTTTTCAATAAAGAAAATAAAGCAAATGAACTAAATGTTTTTGTTCTTTTGTAATTCGGTTATTGCGGTTAGATTACCTGACTTCTACACCACGGATTCTGGGTTCGAATACAAGCCCAACTCCCCGACGAGTGAGTGCCCAGGTTTGCGCGTACATCTGTAACACTATAATATCTCCTGCGCAGTTGATAACTTCGGACTGTATTCGAAACTGTGTCGAAAATTGGCCTGGGGGACATCATTGCGAAGATGATAAAAAAAAGTAAAGTTTCAGCCTATAGATGTCCCACTGCTCAGGCCTCCTCTCATTTCTGAGAGGGTTTTGGAGCAAGGAAGAATCCGCTGCTCCAATGCGGGTTGGCGGACTGCACATGTCTTCAAAAAATATTAAAAAAATTTTCATCTACAAATGCTGAACTTTACCTTAAATAATAATAAAAATTGTAATCCTTCCATTATTCACTTACGTGTATAGAACTTAATAAGTTCTGTTCAAACTGTATGATCAAGTAATTATGCGACATAGTATAAATTAATTTGAATATGAATTTATATCAAAGGTAGTTAATGACAGTGTTGACTTAAGTGAACTTCTAGCATTAACGAATTAAAGCTGTATGTTCAAGTCGTGAGCGCTAACAATCACACTTGCAGGATTTTTAAGTCAGTGAGTCATAACACCAATTTAGATTTTCAGGGTTTCGTAGTAAAAACGGAATTCTTATAATTACGTTATATCCGTCTGTCCGTATGTCTCAGCCATTTTGAAGTATGCCCCCCCCCCCCTCTAACTTTTGAACTATGCTTTTTAAAAAAATAATGCAACGAGAAGAAAGATTTTTTACTCTTATCAGAATGGCAGCGACGCGGTCTCTACCCGTCATGTCGGGGCGAAAAGTGAGCTACGAGTATGGCCTCTGCCTGCCCCTTATATTGGAAAAAGGCGTGACTATATGTATGTATGTATGATAGAATCTAGAAAACACTTTCAACGAAAATTGGTTTGAATGAGATATATCGTATAGTTTTTGAGAAATGGGATTTTTTTTTCCGGTTATACGCTATTCCCTACCACGGAATACTTCACTGTGCGTTTTTCGATCGACACCTGGTCAGTTTTTTTACTTATATCACTACCGTAAAGTAGTTCTAGAGACACTCAATTAATTTAAATTAAATTTTGGATAAAAAAGTAATTCAATTATTTGTTGAATTAATTGCAAATACTGTACCTAATAACTAAACATAATATTAGATGACCACGTGATCTAATGATTAAAGGTCCCGAGTTCGAATCCCAGCCGGGGCCAATATTTGTGGAAAAACACAAATAATTATTATTTGGATCTGTCCTGACACTGCATCTTAGCGTACCTCCAATCTTATCGCTTGAGCATTATATCGAGTGCGGGTAGGTTAGGACTAGTAAGGGTATTTGTGTATGAGGTAAGTGATCACTGCAACCCATGAACATCCGCAATACCAGAGTAATTCCGTGTACGTTGCCGGCCTTTAAGAAAGGAGTAGACTCTTTCTTGAAGGTCCCTAAGTAGTATTGGTCCGGGAAAACCGCTGGCGACAACATATTTCACAAAGTGGTTGTGCGTGGTAGAAAATTTCTAGCAAAGCTCGCGGTGGTGGAATTCCAGTCATCCAGGTGGTGATGAAGAAGTTTTGCGCACTGTGCCGAACTTAGCAGCAGGAATTAATCCGAACAACTCCTCGGACCACTCCCCCATGGTATTCTCACAAAGCCAGTGGTTCGAGCTGATAGAAAGGAATTTTATCGTTAACGATAAAGTTTGTTGCAGTTGTTGTTCTTCAATATTCCGACAGTATGCTGAAATTATCGCCGTGTTCGAATATCGGCTAGGAGGAAGTGGTCCTCAATCTAAGAGTCTATCACAACTTAAGCGTAGCGTTTATAATAATACCTACTGCAAACAGCATCAGCTTGGCTTTTACGTTGTACATACATACATAAGATCACGATTGTATCCCATAAGGGATAGTCAGAGACTGGGCACTCACTGCAAAAACAGATGACTACCACAATCCACGTTTCACCAAAACAATATAATGCACTTGGTGTGATAGGTGGTGAGCCCATCGCCACCATGCGCTGTTGGGTGCACAGTGCAGTTTAATTCCTTACTCGCCTTTTACGAGATCCAATGGATGAGATGGAGTGGTAGTATTCTTTTAACGAGCCGTTTACGTTGTACGAGTATCTCGTTAGAATAAACTTTAGTACTGACATAAAAACTATTTACAAGCCAAATTATCAAAATGGAACTTTTGTGGCAATCTGTGGGGGAGACCTATGTTCAGCATCATCATCATCATCTTCATTTCAGTCTATCACTAGTCCACTGCCGAACATAGGCCTCTCCCATAGATAACTACAAAAGTTTGTAGCTCTCATTTTGAGCGGAATTTTGCTATTGTTGGCACGCTTGGCAGGCGGGATGGCAACCGCAGTTTATTTATTTAGACGTTCCAGGATGATGCTACTGCCCATTTTCTGGTTTTAATTTTCCCTCTGTCGACTTTTACGACACCCACGGGATGAGATGGGGTGGTAGATTCTCTTAAGCCGCTACCACACGCCACATGCCTATGTTTAGCAGTGGACTTATGATAGGCTAAAACGATGATGATAATGATGAACACAGACCTCCCCTCATTTTTTAAGGGAATTATTGTGTATATGTTATATAAAGTAATTTAGTGCCGGCGGATTTCACACAGCATTTAAGTATTTTTACTAGCTGTGCCCTGCGGTTTCACCCGCGTAAAATAAGCCGACCATATGTCTGGAACCTTGCTGACCAGAGCATTCACCGTTCGGCCCATTATGGATGTATTATCCATATGTATTATCGGAAAATTATGTTCGGCTCTCACCGTGCGGCTGCTTAAAGTCGTAGCATGAAGATTTATAAACTAAATCTTTTTCAATAAAAGTTTTATCTAAGTAGGTAGGTAGGTCTGTGGAAAGTGTTTCTTAAAACTTATTGCTGTTTCATGAAATTAACGTGTTTAAACATATAAACTCTCCAACATTTCTACTGTAGTAAAATGAGATGAGATTTCTAAGATACTTTATTCACCGACGAAGACATACCACGTGTTAACACTTTCGTCATATTTTTGAAAGATTTGTTGGAGCCTAGAAGTGTCAGACAAGTTTTTTTTATGTATAAAGCGACGAAACGAGCAAAACGTTCGCCTGATGGTAAGTGCAACGTCTGCAAATGCTATAAACAAATGCTGTACCACCCAAAACACTTCGCATAGCACCGCCCTGCGCTCGTCACCCAGAGACGTCAGTTCTTAAGTCACATATGCCCAGTGATTACGCTAGCTCTCAGTGCCCTTCAAACCGAAACACAGTTATGTTTGCACACTACTGTTTCACGGCAGAATAATTGGTCCTGGGATGTTACCTACCTAGACCGATTCCTGCATAAAAATCCTACCACTGGTTATTTGCTCCAGTGTAGGTTCAGCGAACTTCTGTTATCGAAATACTTAAATCTCAGACATTCCGTTTTTCTCATGACATTTTTCTTCACCAATGCACCTGGTAAATCTGCACATAAAATTGCAATCAATTTTAGTAGTACCGACACCGAAGATTGAACCGAGGTCACTCGCGTATTAGAAACTTAAGGCTTTTAGAAATAATAAACATTAAATTACCAATAACGTAGAAAATAAAACGAAATGTGTTAAAGTAACTGCGTGAATTCCAGTTATAAGGGTTGATCAATAAAGAGGAATATACAAGATTTCTTAATCACAACATTAAGAAATCGTGTACATTCCTGTGTGTTGGGATGACGACGTTATTATTATACGAGTATCTGTGTAGTATCCAATGTGCCCTGAGTGATTTTTACAGTCATACATTTCACATGTTCCCAGACTCGAAACAACTATTTGTATATTTGTAGGCCATATAAATATGCCCCATAGTTACACTACCTCTAGCCCGAAACCCAGAGGTGTTTGTATGCTACTGCTTGAAGACACAGTAACTGACACACGATTTTAAACTCGATTTTTTGACTTTTGATTTTGAAGGCGGAGCATAATATTAGGTTTGACTACTTTTATAGCTATGCATTCCACTAAACATGAGAAGTCATCAAAATGCATTTAGATTTGGCAGTAGAGACAATTAGAACTATTTGCAAACTACGTTTATATAATATTTTTGGAAACGGGTTCGCCTGCACCAAGACTGACTTGGTTAGGTAAGTATTATCGGTAGTAGGTCGCATTGCGAAGCCAAGTAAATATTTTTAGTGTTATTAAAGTAGTTTCCGAGCGAGGTCGAATTAATATAAACAAAGTTAGAAATACGATGCCGCTGTCCGAGATACGAGTATTTATTTTTAAAGTTACTCACTGAACAATGTCGTAGTAGAAATATGAAAGTTTATTCATATTTTTTTGTAATTAAATGGTTTCAAAACTTCAAAATTGACCCGTTATGAATAAGGACCGATGTAAGTGGCTATCCCATTGCCGTGTAGTAGCGGCTTAAGAGAATCTACCACCCCAACTCATCCCGTGGGTGTCGTAAAAGTCAACAGATGGAAAATAAAAACCAGGAGATGAGCAGCAGCAACCTCCTTGAACATCTCAATAAATAAACTGCGGTTGCCAAAAAAAGGTCGGCAAAATCCCCCCAAAAGGAGAGCGACAAACTTTTGTGGCAATCTATGTGAGAGGCCTTTGTTCAACAGTGGACTAGTAATAGGCTGAAGTGATGATAAAGTGGCCATCACTATTCTTGGTTGATTGGTTTGTACTCTAAATCGATTTTCGTGATCAACTCATTTTCATGATGTCCCGCATCCCGAGTCATGTAAGTTCAGGCGGGTAGGAAACAGTAATAGTATTGAATTTTTTTTACGCTAATGAAGCCTTACGTATAATTTTATTATTAGAAACTAATAACGTGTGGTAGCAGCCTAAGAGAGTCTACCACCCCACCCCATCCCGTCGGTGTCGTAAAAGTCGACAGAGGGAAATTAAAACCAGGAGATGTGCATAGCATCTTCCTGGAACATCTGAATAAATAAACTGCGGTTGCCAACACCGCCTGACAAACGTGGCAACTATGGCAGAATCCCTCCAATATGAGAGCTACAAACTTTTGTGGCTATCTATGGGGGAGGTCTATGTTCAGCTGTGGACTTGTTATAGGCTGAAACGACGAAATTACATTAATGTTTATCATCCTTTATACTGTAACTGACACATGTTTTTTTTTTGCTTTTTGTTTTGTACGAAAATCTTTAGGTTTTTGCAATTATTTCAGTTTGAATAATTAGTATTCTATATAGTAAACTATCTTAAATAGTTTTCGAAGTTCATTTGAGATATGTCAAGACACTGCTATTCATCATCATCATCATTTCAGCCTACCACAGTCCACTGTTGAACATAGGCCTCCCCCATAGATTGCCACAAAACACGGTCCTGCGCCACCTGCATCCATCGACTTCCTGCAAAACCGTGTAGGTCGTCGCTCCATCTAGTGGGGGGACGCCCTACACTGCGTTTGCCGGTACGAGGTTGCCACTCGAGAACCTTTCTTCCCCAACGGTTATCGGTTCTCCGAGCTATATGGCCGGCCCATTGCCACTTCAGCTTGCTAATCCTTGGGGCTATGTCGGTTACTCTAGTTCTGCTGCGGATAACATCATTACGGATTTTATCTCGCAGAGAAACTCCGAGTATAGCCCTTTCCATAGCTCGCTGAGCGATTCTGAGCTTCCTCATGCGGCCTGCAGTGAAGGACCACGTCTCGGCTCCATATGTCATCACTGGCAACACGCACTGGTTGTACACTTTCGTTTTGAGTGATTGAGGTATACTCGACGAGAAGATGTGACGTCGTTTCCCGAACGCTGCCCAGCCGAGCTGGATCCGTCGATTGACCTCTTGGTCGAAGTTGGACCTACCTAGTCGGACAATCTGTCCTAGGTATACATATTCGTCAACAACTTCGATCGTAGTGTTCCCAACAATAACCGGTATAGGTGTGACATGGACGTTAGACATGATCTTCTTCTTGTCCATGTTCATCTTAAGACCTACCCGTTGGGAGACACTATTGAGGTCATTGAGCATAGCGCCAAGTTCCTCCAGCGATTCTGCCATTATGACTATGTCGTCGGCAAATCGAAGATGAGTGATGTATTCGCCATTGATGTTGATATCGTATCCTTTCCAGTCCAGAAGCTTGAAAACATTTTCCAATGCAGCGGTGAAGAGTTTCGGGGATATTACATCACCCTGTCTTACACCTTTCTGCAATTGGATCGGTTTCGTACACCGGTTCTGTACTCGGATAGCCATCGTAGCATTGGTATACAAGCACTGCAACACATCGATATACCGACAGTCAATTCGGCACCGCTGAAGCGACTCTAGCACCGCCCAAATTTCGACGGAATCGAAGGCTTTCTCATAGTCCACATACGCCAATTTTTTAAGATTTAAGAATCTTTGTTTCTCGTGAGAATTCATATCATTTGCACGAGAAAATTATAGCTATTATTGCATGCGGATCTTAGCAAATTATCTTTTATTTTTTTGTATTCATTATTTATGTACACTATGTTATTAACATTAAATCTGATGATAAGTAATTAATGTACAAAGGCGAGCCTAAATCTAAAAGGTTTTTCTTCCAGCAAACCTTGGAATGAAGAGGATAGCTGATGTGTGCGATGCAACAGATAAAAAAGAAAAATCCTTCATAAAAACATATTGAATATTTTTGAGTTCATCGTGTAATTATGATTAACGACAAACTTAAATTACACAAACAATAATAATAATTTATAGCATTATCATTTAAATCAACAATATCTTAAGATTTTTCATTTGTGTGTACCCTTGATATAAATTCAAATATTTTTTTTTATGGAAGAAATGACGAGGCGAGCAGATTGCACATGGTGGTAACGTCAGTCCATAACAAATGTTGCACCACACAGAAAACTGTGCGTAGCACCACCCTGCGCTCGTCACTCTCAGACATCAGTTCCTACGTCTAGTAGCTAGCTAGTGTAATCACTGGGCATATGAGACTTAAGAACTTATGTCTCAGCATCTGTTATGGGCAGACGTTTCATTTACTATCAGGTGAAAGTTTTTCGTTGTCTCGTCACTTTATCCATTAAAAAATACAGACCTGGACGGAGATACTACTAGACACTGTAGGAGAAATTACAGGAGACAGGCAATGTTCCACCTTAGCTTGACTGGCATAGGAATCCAACTACCAGTAAGATTATTGTGCGGGAATGAAGCGCATGAAGTCACACAGGTTGTACTAAACTTATTATGATGGTAAAAAAATAGCAACGCGAAGGCTTACTTTTTTATTATTATTTCGTTGTAAAACAACAACAAAACAACTCTTATGTATTCAATAAGTCATTGTGAAAGTCAATTCAGCTGTTGATAATGCGCTGCACAGCTGTATTAGTCGCTCTAAGCTAATTCTCAACAATAAAGGATTTTTTATTGTTTTGGTTTATTTTATGCCTTTTTGGGTTTGTATGATATTATCAACGTTCGTAACATACATACATACATAAGATCACGACTGTATCCCATAAGGGGTAGTCAGAGACTGGGTACTCACTGAAAAAGCAGATGACTGCCACAATCCACGTTTCACCAAAACAATATAATGCACTTGGTGTGAAAGGTGGTGAGCCCATCGCCACCATGCGCTGTTGGGTGCACAGTACAGTTTTATTCCTTCTTTACGAGATCCATTGGATGAGATGGAGTGGTAGTATTCTTTTAACGAGCCGCCACCACACGGCACTTCGTAACATTTATTGTTACTAAATTAACATATTATAATAATTCGTAACAATTATTGCTTAATAAATTTAAATCTTAACAATTAAATATTCTTTAGTGTGCCTGGAAGACATCGCTGTTAAGCTAAAGTTCATCCATTGTACAGTTGTAGTATATTTAACATACAGATGAATATTTGTGCTTGTGTGCAATAAAGAGTAATATTTTTTTTTTTATTTTATGAAATTTTATCTTTCTGATAATTCACATCGATTTCAGAGCTCAGACTGATTGCAGAAAGTAATAGAGTAGACGAAACATTAATAGATTTTAGATACTACTAGCCGCTATGTAATTCATAACAAGCAATGTTCCACCATTAGCCTGGCTTACTAGCAAATAATGGAAAAGGCGGCAAAAGTGCAAAATTGAAAAGGAGAAAATCAAGCAAAAATGCGTTAGTTAACCCAACAGCCAGCAGGTTAAATCCCGACCAAAAGCCACAAATTTTGATGTGCGTTGTCGACTAAGTTTATTATGATTGTTGCAAAACCACAAAACGTCCGTTTTCTTGTCTTGGTTGTGCATGTTGTCGTAACCAGGATGATCATTAAAGTGTATTTCAGAATATCTACTTACCATAAAGTTTAGAAAATAAGGGACAGGCATTTTAATAAATTGAAAAAAGGAAAACAATTTTGTATAAATTTACATGTATTTTTTTATATCTTATCTTTTTTTTATATATATAAAGATATATATGACAAAAAGATATATATTTTATATATCTTTTTGTCATATATAGATATAATTTAAACAATGAATGACAAAAAAGTATATAAAAATATATAAAATTGATTGTATGTAACGGATTTCTGCTACAGAATATCAATATGCAGATCATAGCTGTAGGTATCATACCTCAGGGGCCGGGCGTTCGCCTTATTTTTCATAGTATGCGAGCGATCTGAGTTCGATCCCTGGTGCCGGTACCACTAGACAACGAGGTCCTCAATTGGTTGAAACTATATTTTTCTTTATCTATAAGAGGGGGCTAAAGAGCAAGCAGCCCATCTGATGGTACGAGTAAGTGATTAACGCCGCCCTTGAACTAATTACGGGTCCGTTGCCGGCCTTTGACAAGGAGAAGGTTCCTTTCTTGATAGTCCCCAAGACTTATCGGTCCGGAAAGCAGGGCAACAAATTCCACAAAGAGCCGTACGTGACAGAAAATTCTGAAAAACCCACAGTGGTACAACGCCAACCATCAAGGTAATGTAGATAGAACTTTTAGTTATGTTGCGACAGTGAATTGCGGCGGCTGGAATTGATCCGAGAAAAATGATACATTTCAGTTTTTCATTCGATATCCTTTACGATTTAAAAATGTTTTGCTTATATTTCCACAAATGTTGCTAAAGTACTTTATTTTTACGTACTTCGTCTCATTTTCAATTCACAACATGTGATACGACTTCGATTTTTCTCTTTCCACAATCGTTCCCTAGTGTGTTGTTCAAATTGTCGCGAAGAAGATATCTTTTCATAATATATTCTATTTGAGATTTTAATAATATTCTTATATAATTTTAAGAGCACTTTTATATATATTACAGATACATTGTCCCTCATTAGTAGTTCTACTTTGTGTTAAGTGCGTTTACAAACTAAAATTGCGCATACATATACTGTTTTTACTGGTGGTAGTGTTCCTATGCAGGAACCCGTCTAGGTAGGTACCACCCCAGAGCCAGTTATTCTGCCATGAAGTAGTAGTGTGGCAACATTATTCTGTTACTTTTTGAAGGGTATTGAGAGCTAGCGTAATCACTGGACATAAGAGACTTAAGAACTGATGACTCAGAGTGACGGCCTCAGTATGGTGTCATACAGAAATGTTCTAGGTGACACAGCATTTGTTATGGGCAGGCGTTGCGCTTACCATCAGGTGAACATTTTGCTCGTTTCGTCATTTTATCTAATAAAAAAAAAACTCGAGTTCGAGGTTTTTTTGAACAATTATCTGAAGGTTATTCAAATATTTCCGTACGGGTAACGAATCCAGGCCCCGTAGAGCCTATGACGAATCGCTTAGTCATTGCATTAATCCATTCGTTAAATCATATGTTTTCGTTTAGAACATCGTTTTAAAAAAAACTGTGTCCCGCGGATCCACACTCGTAAAATAAGCCAATCACTCGATAGCGCTGTACGTCATGATATCTCGCTGACCTGAGCATTCATTTTTCGGCCCTTCTCGGTAACGTTCTGTTCCCAGCGTGCGGCATCCCGGCATTGAAGCCTTGCCATAAAGTTTTATACCCAAGAACCCCATCAATAAACGGGCTATCTTACCAAAAAAATATTAAATTTTTATTAGTATTTCCTACGATTAGCGCCTTCCAACATACTAATATATAATCTCCAGCTTAATTATAGTCGAAGACGTCCTCGTTTTTATAATATTTCCTACTGGCCAGTTACGGGTGTATTTTAAGTATTATGTACCGATACAGATTGTTAGGTAACTTCAATCTAAAAGTGACATATATTAATGAAAAGTATAAAAAAAAATTCACCACAAAACCCAAAACTTTAATAATATTCTATGAATTTGCTAGTATTTTCCGACGGTAAAAAGTCTCTTTCTTGTATTAATTTTTCTTAAATATCTCCTATCTATTCATCGATCAGTTACAATTTTGTTATATATATAGATAGATAACTCGGCTTCTACTTAGCGTATCAAAGAAGAAACATGCACTAGATTTTAAGCTAGACCTCCAGCAATATAACTGTGAAAATGGCATCTATTTTCGTGCAGTAGTTTTTGCATGATGAGCGTACAGAAAAACAGGCCAAAATTGTTGTGGTTTCTATTGCTCTCAGAAACTTATTTTCCCCTCATATTATTTTATCAAAAATATCGCCTATGTACAAACATCGACCAGTTACAATTCAGTTATATGTATAGATTTTAAAAGAGCACCACACAAGCTAACAATATGGTAGAAGTGAAAACTTCTTTAGAATCGTTGTGATTTAAAACTCGATGAAACGAAAAATCGACATTAAAAAGAGTCAATCATATACATTATAGATGATTTAGCCTACAAGAGAATAAGATAGAATACAGTATACAGTGTTATTTTCTATATTCGAATTCGTCCGAATTTTCGATTTATTTGAAGATTTTACTCTCATTAGCTCGACAACAGCTCCAGCGAAAATTAAATTGTATAAGCAATTTTAAAATTATTGGCAGATTACTCTAAAATATAACTTCACAATTACACTAAAGCGAAAAGTGTAAATTTGGACAAAAGATGATAATTTTTTAACGAACGAAGCTCAAGGATGACTTCAGAAAGTATGTTTTCTTGCGTCTTGTGGTGGCGGCACATTCCGCGTTCAGGCTTTGGAAGTTACAGATGGAAATTCAGAAGTTGATGCCGACAGCTTTATGACGTTAGCGAGATATTTTTGTGATTTGTGATTGTGATAAATGTAAAAATAATAAACAAAAAAAAAACACATCTTTAAAAAACGATCAGAAATGGAAATTAAACTGAAACTTTGTATTTATAAAACTGTGTAAGTAGTTACTATAATATACTCGTAAGTAGTAACAAATCAGCACGAATTGGTATTACACAAAATTCCATCCACATCACCTCGATGGTTGGCGTTCCTGTCTCAAAGGCCGGCAATACACACGCGGCAATTCTTCTGACACTTAACATGGGGTCTGATGATGATATGAAGTGATGAAACGAGCAAAACGTTCACCTGATAGTAAGCGCAACGTCTGCCCATAACAAATGCTGTGTCACCTAAAAAAATTCTGTGTCTCATATGCCCAGTGATTACGCGATTTACGATTTGTAAATGCAACTTTTAAAAATAGCAAGAAAAGCACTATTCTATTTACCAGTGTACGAATTACAACGCTTTTATTGCTAATTTATTTCATTAATTTTTATCCAACAGTGTAAAACATATTTTCAATATTTATTTTTAAGAAGATGATATTATATCCATACTAATACATAAATGCGAAAGTAACTCTCTGTGTCCCTCTGTATGTTTGTTACCTTTTCACGGTTCAACCGCTTAACCGATCTTGACGAAATTTGGCACAGAGATAGCATGCATACTGAAAACGGACATAGGATACGTTTTATCCCGAAAAATGAAATAGTTCCCACGGGATATACGTGGACCACGCGGACGAAGTCGCGGGTGACAACTAGTATTCTTATAAAGGAACCAAATTTTGTTAATTATTTATTTGACGTGTTTATTTTTATTTTACGAAGATAAAATATCCAAGACTCCTATATTTGAAAGTATCTAGCAATTTTATATAAGTGTGGGTAGAACAAAATGTAAGCAGACATGTATTACACTCGGCCTTTGATGTATTCTTTGGCGAACGGACAATGTTTTTTTAAGCTACGGGATAGATGCGGGTGAACCTTTTTGTTTTGGAAGTTATTTAAAAACATTTCTGTTATATCACACCATTGTTCTAAAGCCTACTATGCTAAATAAATTTAGTAATTTTTTCATTTACATTTCTTGGTAGTCTTTCTATTGAGCTTGTCATTCACCAAAGTAGTTCCAAAAAAAAGTATATTTCAAAACAGCACATAATATTGTTGTGAGTGTAGATAACTTATTACGGATATTATCCGATGTAGTATAATGAGTTATCCACACGAGCCACCATCTAGATTAAAAGTGTTTCTTATTAGAAATACCGAATATAATAATCAATTTTTTAAGCGCTCAGGAGTGAAGGAAAACGTCGAGAGGAAACCTACATGTCTGAAGAATGCAAATATTTCGGGTACATGCGAAGTCCATCAACCGGCATTGGAGCAGCATGGCAGACTCTTCCCAGCTCCAAAGCCCTCTCAAAAATGAGAGGAGGCCTGTGCTATGCAGTGGGACATTTATAGGCTGTTACTTCAGTTCACTAATATAGTAAACATCGTAAACATGATATCGGTAAAAAACTCACAGGTAAAAATTTAAAGATCAAATTCAAACATATATGACCAGTTTCCATCATTATCAGAAATATCGTGATGCGTCAGTGTGAAGCAGTTATGAGCAGACGTCGCATTTATCATCAGGTAAACGTTTTTCTCGCCTCGACACTTTCTCACTTTCTCCTACAAAAAAAATACTAAGATATTTCTTCATCGTTAATTGTCATACCAATTATCAGTAAACATAATACAGATTGGTTTCCAGTAAAATATAATTGTTAACGAATATTAAAGAACTTCAACCTCTAAAAGGCCAAAAGGTTGGAGAAATTGAGTGTTTAGAAAAACATTATATAAACGAGAACTAGATAAACAGTTTTACTGGTGGTAGGATTACTGGTGGTAGGATTCCTATGCAGGAATCGGTCTAGGTAGGTACCACCCCAGGGCCAGTTATTCTGCCGTTAAGCAGTAGTGTGCAAGCATTACTGTGTTTCGGTTTGAAGGGCACTGTGAGCTAGCGTAATCACTGGGCATTTGAGACTTAAGAACTGATGTCACAGGGTGACGGGCGCAGTGTGGTGTCACACAGAAATATTCTGGGTGACACAGCATTTGTTGTGGGCGGACGTTGCACTTACCATCGTTCACCTGATGTTTTGCTCGTTTCGTCACTTTATACCATTAAAAAAAAACTTTGTTTTGAAAATTTCTGCGTAGCACCATACTCATCATGCGCTCGTCACCGTGAGACAATGGTTCTTAAGTATCATATACCCTGTAATTACACTAGCTATTGTGCCCTTCGAATCGAAACATAGACGTATTTGTACACCACAACTGGACCCAGAATAACTGGTACTTCGATGGAACCTGCCTAGGAAATTTCTTAAATAGTAATTTAACCACCCCTTATCGATAGTGGTAGCTCAGGGATTAGGCGCACGCTTTCAATTTCATAGTACGTGAGTGACCTGGGTTCGATTTCCAGTGCCGGCACCACTAAAATTGTTAATTGCAATTTTAAGTGTCGATTTACCACGTGCTCGGCGGTGAAGGAAAACATCTTGAGGAAACCTGCATGTCTGAGGAATAATAAATATTTCGAGGACATGCGAAGTCTGCCAACCCGTATTGGAGCAGCGTGGCGAACTCTTCCCGGCTCTAAAAACCCTCTCAGAAATGCGAGGAGGCCTGTGCTCAGCAGTGGGACATTTATAGGCTGTTACTTTTTATCGATATTATTATCCATAATGCTCGTAGGAGACAACTTTTGCTAAAATCCGCTTTGAAAAATGTATTGAAATATACCAAACGTCATATTACTTGGTATTTGAAGGATACCACCCGCTCTACCACAGCTATGCGTACAAGCCAACTACCACGAAATCCCTAAACTTGAGCACAGCACCACTACAGTATTAACACTAAATCATAATGCCACCACCTCTACGAGACATTATGAAATGGACTAGATTTTGTACGTGTGAACTACATATAAGAATGATTTCTTATATTTACGCGAACACTACACATTTAAATGAAACTATTTTTACGGATTTTATCGCGTTTATTTTTGTTATTTATAACCCGACGTTTCGAGTGCTTTACAGCACCCATGGTCACGGGGGGGACTGAGGTGACAGATGTCCTGATTTCATAGTTAACCCGGAGTACTTGACATAGGGCAAACAAAAAGATCAGTAAAAACCCGCGTAAAAGAACATATAGCTGATGGGAAGCATCGCCGCCCCAGGAAGTCTGCAGTCTGTGACCATGTTCTGGATCATCCCAACCATTACATCAGATTTGATAAACCACAAATCCTCGCAAAAGAACACCGATTCCTACCAAGGATGATTCGCGAGGCTATTGAAATTAAAAAAACATCCTAATTTTAATAGAGAAGATGGTTGGGTATTACCAGCAGCTTGGGATCCTATAATAAATAAAATTAAGTCAAAAGCCAAGCATACCACTGCAAGACTTCAAGACCCAGTTAGCTCTTTCTGCGTAGATCGGACCACAAATAATAATTAAAAGCTGAAGGTACTCCGGGTTAACTATGACATCAGGACATCTGTCACCTCAGTCACCCCGTGACCATGGGTGCTGTAAAGCACTCGAAATGTCGGGTTATAAATAACAAAAATAAACGCGATAAAATCCGTTAAAATAGTTTCATTTAAATACATATAAGAAGTTTGGTGATGTTTTCTCATGGCTGCTGCTGGTGGCAGGCTATTGCAGAAGGGTGGGTAGATGAACAAATCTAGTAAATACAATTAATTATTAGCATTTTCATTTTCAGTCTTCACATTATTGCGATGCATTTCCCACGTATTATATCCTAATTCTGTTTACATTTTCCAACATTAAATTTAAAGTGTTGCATCAAATTACTTTCCTTTTTTTTTCTTATAAGGCAAACAATGTTTTTAATAAGTTCCCCTTATTACATTATTATATGATAAAACATAATAATATTTTATCTTGAAAATTAGTGTTCATCTCGCATACAAACAACGTACGTTGTTTACCGGTTAACAGGAAATTAAAGCAATCCTGGGATGTTTATTTTTATTACGAGATGAGAATTTTAAGCAAAGAGACGTCTGCCGAAGAAAAGAGTCCAGTAAAAAATATGAACTGCGAGATACTCTTTTCGTTTTATTGGTAAACTGTTTTAATGTTTAAAAATTATCATAAATTATTTTAGGTTTTGTGTCAACTTCTTCAATGAAAAGTGATTTAATAAAAGTCGTAGTTTTGAGAAAATGAAAATTGCATTCCCACGAGTTGTTCCCTGACAGCATTGCATATAATGGTGTTACTCTGCGCGAATAAAGGCTGTCCATACAATACCTTAGTCGCCTCTTACGATATCTCGGTAAGGAAGAGGTAGGTGCTATTCTACTCTGCCGGACACCTATGGGCTGAGTACTTTCTTGTGAAAATTAATTTGAAATTACATATACCATTTAACACATTGTTTGTTGTTTGTGTTCAACGTCGTCGTTCGTCGTTTCAGCCTATCACGAGTCGACTGCTGAACATAGGCCTCCCCCATAGATAGCCGCGTAAGTTTGTAGCTCTCATTTTGGGGGGATTTTGCCATAGTTACCACGCTCGGCAGGCGAGTATGAAACCGCAGTTTATTTATTCAGATATTCCACGAAGATGCTGCTGCCCAGCTCCTGGTTTTCATTTTTCCTCTGTCGACTTTTACGACACCCACGGGATGAGATGGGGTGGTAGATTCTCTTAATGAGGATATAAGGATATTCACTTTAAAAGAAACCATTTAACAAAATGTCTAAAATCGGTTTATTGTTAATTATTTAAATTACCTAATGTATATACTAATTGTGTGTAATTATATCAGTTTGTACTAACCTATAGGTGTCTGGCAGAGTAGTATAGCACTTACCTCTTTCCTACCGAGGTGACGTAAGAGACGACTTAAAGATTGTACGGTCAGCCTTAATTGGTGCAGAATAACACCCTAATATGCAACGCTATTACTATACTGCTCGTGGTTACGCAAAGGGGAGTAAGACATTTTTTACTCGTACTAAAATAACAGCGACGTGGTTCGCTATCCGTCACATCCCGTTTCCCACGAGGGCGAAAAGTGAGTTACATGAGTGACTTTTGCCGACCCCATATATGTGACATGTCTGTAGGTATGTATGTATACACCAACATGTTTTCTCTCATTTAAAACCTTATAAAGAAGGAACTCGATTGAAAAAATAAATCGTGTTTTATTCTGATGTAAAAAAATTGAAAATAACAAAATTGATATAAATTGAGTTAAATTTTAACAAAAATCTGTTTACTTTAGACAATACAGACATCTCTCTGTGCAGAGCCTGCTTGGAGACAGACGAAACCATCTACTGCTGGACTGCACTGTGGTCGCGAAATACTGGGCCAAGTACCGCTCCTCGAGTTCGCCAGTAAGATTCTGCCGCGGTTCCTGGAGGACCTTGGTTAATGTGAATAAACAATGTTCCTGTCCACACGCAAAATACGTGCATCGACGTAGAGTTGCGGCCTGTTGCGATTATCTAAAAAAATTGTGCAAAAACACAAATTGTTGATTTTCGAGTCTGATTGTGATGTGCTTGTGAAATGTATGTCTGTAAAGTCCACTAGCGATACAGTAATAATTCCGTGTATGGTATTCGTGTTTTTTAAAAAAAAATAACGTTTAGATGTCAATGTCATTCAAGTTATTGATTGTGTGCACACATAATCAGAGTATTGTGCATGTGAAATTACGTCTGTAAAATGCGCTTACGACTAACAATCTACAATCTGACCTATATAAACTATAGTGAAAAAATGTGCTAACATGTCTTATTGACGTAATCTTATATGAGCATACAAAATATATTATAATAAATATTTGTTTTTTGTCGATTTGAGTTGTGGCAGCGGATTATTATGAAGGAGATGTTGCAGAAGGCAATTTACCCACTCGTACTTGACTATAATTTCATTATATAGGTACATAAAATACTCCTCACAATAATTACAGGTATCTTTTTTGATTCAATGCTAATGTATCCGATACTCGAATGTCGAAATTTGCAATTTCCGAGCTAACATCATATTTTCGTAAGCTATATAAATAGAAGTTCTATGATGAATATAATTAAATACGTATATATATATTGTGCATATCTCACTTGTAAGTCATTTTTAGTATTTAAATTATTAATTTACATACTTTTCGTACTAAATTACTTTTTTTTAACACATGATGCAATCTCCAATTTAAGACCACATCAATAAATTGTGGAGTCCTTCCAGCCACGAATGACTTTACTGATTGACTGAACATCTTTGGTAAAGTTGCTGGCGTATGCGTATGAACTTTCCCTAGCGTTGAGAAAGTAACTAAAAGTGATGACTTTGTTTAACAGTGAATCTACATAAAACGTATGTAATCGCTTCCTTCAATAAAACCAATTATATACGTTGGAAATTTAAGGCAATTGATTTATTAATACCTAGTCTCATCATAAGTTCAGTCACCTAAATAAATTGTACGACTTTCCTTATTTATGGAATATATATATATGAATAGAATAATTTTTATTCCACAGTATATATTCAGTCATTTTGAGTCATTTATTACACTATATATTACATATTTAAACTACACTGGTTCACAAAAAAAGACTCTGTCCTGGGAAGAACCAGCGTTAATTTTTTTTTCTTTTAGTCATTTTAAAAATTATTTACAATTACAGTATTATAAAGATGTAGAAATAGCTTGGCAGCGATCAGCTCATTCCCAGGGGTTATAATTATCCATGTATTCTTTGATTTTAATAAATTTTAATAAAAAGCTTCAACTTTTTGATTGAAAGACTTTGGGTTTTTATTGTAAAAACGTATACATTGCCCCATAAAAGAGTTACTGACATTAGTAATTTGTCCTTTTTTCCGGTATTTGCATTATAAACATGACTTTTGTTAAGCACTTTATGTTCTTGTGGAGATACAATACGTTATCATAAGAATATTGAGAGACCATGGTAAAGATATAAATTTCTTTAAACTTATCTCTAAGAGACACTTTAGAGCCAAGATTGTAAATAGCTCTTACGGCCCCCTTTTGCAAAACAAAAATCACTTCTACGTCAGTCGCATTTCTCCGTAGCAAAATACCATAAGACATTATGCTATGAAAATAACTAAAATAAAGTGATCTAGCAGTTTTAACCTTACTGCCTTATTTTTTCTGCCGAAGCTGCAGAGTCCAAACTGCCCTGTATATTGTGGATGCACCAGGTGAATACAATCATTAATTAACATTTTGTGGATTGCTACAATTGTTGACATATGACTTTCTTAATTTTTTAATGTCACAATTATTGCTAGAGATTTCCTCTACTGTTTAATTACTTAATTTAAATTATTTGGAACTGATTCCAAATTAAATTTCAAACAATGAGATCTTATTGTTTATTTCTTAATGCAGCTAAGAATTTGGCTGAAACAATAAGATAACGCATTTGCTACAAGTCTTAAAATATATCTGGATAGGTAATATCAATAGACAAAAATATTCTAAATAAATTATTTATCAAATGGAATTTATCATTATTAGAATTACATGGCAAATTTAAATTATTGTTACATACTATATTACAGTAATACCATAATAAATTTTAATTTAATTTAATTTATTAAAACAAAAGTAGCTAGTATGTTAGTTTATAATTTTCCCTAGCTGCTCGTGGGAACGCAACGGGGAGTAAGAATTTTGACTCATACCAGAATGGCGGCGATGTGGTTCACCACCCGTCACGTCTCGTTTCCCGTGGGGGCGAAAAGTAGGGCGTAAAGTAGCTGCGGATAGCCACTTTGCTACGCTGAATGTTCGAGGAGGTATGAATGATAAATTTGAAGAAGTATACGAGATGATGAGCGAAAGACGGATTGATGTTCTTTGTGTGAATGAGACCAAGCGGAAAGGATGCGACACCACCACGTATGGACCCTACACAGCATATTGGTCGGGAGTTCCGGAAACCAGTAGAGGCTGTCAGGGAGTTGGTGTAGTGCTTTCAGCTAGAATGAATGAATGTGTGACTGACTATAAATGTGTTGGCCCAAGGCTCCTCTGGGTGAGGTTGAAGGTTGGCCTTACTCGCATCTTTATATTGGCAGTATATACTCCACAAGATGCGAGTTGGAACCGCTCTTCAAAAGCCCAAATTTAGAGACAGGAGTTTTGGGATAGCGTGAAAGATCTTTTGAACAAATGCAACAAAAACCCCGTCCGATCCCACCGCATATCGGCCTATAAGCCTCCTCAAGGCTCTAGGCAAGATATACGAACGCCTACTACTCGCCCGCTTAAGAGACTTCATGCAGTCTAGAGGGATCCCCATCCACGAGCAGTTTGGATTCCGAGCCAAACACTCATGTACCGAGCAGGTGCACCGCATAACGGAGCATATTCAATCCCGCTTCATACGCGGGCTTCATACTGGAGCGCTCTTCTTCGACGTGGCGAAAGCGTTCGACAAGGTCTGGCTAAACGGGCTCGTATACAAGTTATACGGACTCGGTGTGCCAGATCGCCTCGTACTCATCATACGAGATTTCTTACGCAGTCGAACCTTTCGCTACCGCGTCGAGGGGGTGCGATCCGAACCACATCCTATCCTAGCCGGCGTACCACAAGGCTCAGTCCTAGGTCCCGTGCTCTACACCCTTTTCACGAACGACATACCGCACACCAGCGGCGTCGAACTCGCCCTCTTCGCAGACGATTCCTGCCTCTATGTGTCTGGGCGTAATCCAGACACTATCTCTAAACGCCTCCAATCCGCAGCCCGAACCCTCGGGAACTGGTTTCGGAAATGGAGGATCGAGGTCAACCCCATCAAAAGTGCAGCCATGTACTTCTCGCGGCGCTTAACGCCGCGCCTCCCCACCATAGAGTTATTCGATCGTCCAATCCCCTGGGAAAAGACAGTCAAATACTTAGGCGTCCTATTAGACTCGAGACTCAGCTTCGGTCCACCTATTAACCGAGTAAGGAACCGAGCGGCGTTCGTCCTCGGCCGATTACATCCGTTACTAAATAAAAATAGCAAAATGTCCCTACGTAATAAAATTACACTTTACAAAGCCTGTATTCGGCCAATTATGACATACGCAAGCCCCGTATTTGCGCATGCCTCCCCGCGTCAAATTCACCGACTTCAGGTAATACAAAATCGATTCATGCGTAAAGCCACGGGAGCACCGTGGTTCGTTCGTAATGCTAACCTTCATATCGATTTAGGGCTTCCTACCATAGCCCAATATCTAAAGTTGGCCTCTCGCCGATACTTCGACTCTGCTGCCACGCACCCCAACCCACTGGTTGTAAGTGCCGCCACATACAACCCCCTCGCGATACACCAAAACTCGACCCGCGGAAAAAGGAGACCGAGGCACGTCCTCGAGGACCCTGACGACGCGACCACTAGGGCCCAAGCGCTCTACTCATCACTACGCAAACACACAACATCACCATCTTACCGCCCCCGCCGTCGGCGAGGGCGTATCAGACAAAGTTATTCGCGATACCGCCGCATCTCAGGTCGGTTCTCCCCTAGCAGTAGTATCATAAACAGAAGCGTCGCTGGAGTTTCTTGCGGCATATCTTCTCCAGCGGAAACGCATTCCGAATTGGTGGTAAACTTATCTAATAATAGTCATGATAATAGTAATAATAGTAGTAGTAATATTGCCCTCCCGATTGCAGTAACTGACCGAGCCGAGACCGGCCCCCTTGGGCACCCTCGAGTCGGTTACTCACGCGAACAGGATGACGGTCCAAGCCGAGGTCCCCTCTTGGGGGCCCTTGCGCCAGTCATCCATAAATAAAGGTTTCGGCTAAGCGCCCTCAGCGCTATGCCACCTTTCAATCCGGCGAAGCTGTAAAAGCCTTCGGACTAACAGGCCTTAAAAAAAAAATAAAGCAACAAACATGAAAGGATCATAATGCTAGGCGAGTTTAATGGTGGTTTAGTGGTAGGAAGGTTCGGCGATGATAGAGTGAATTAAAATGGGGAAAGTCTGCTTGAAGTGTGTTTGGAGTGGAATCTTGTGGTAACAAACACCTTGTTTGACTATAAAAAGATCCACTTGTATACTAGAGAAGAAGGCAACCTCAGAAGTATGATTGATTTTGTGATTGTGGATGTAAGACTGAGAAATATAGTGCTAGACACTTGGGCATGCCGCGGTGTCGGCATCAACACAGACCACTTTCTGGTGTTAAGTCGACTAAGAGGGCTCTTTAAGCGATGGCGGCATCGTGTGCATGAACCTATTAGTGTACTACAGCGCATAAAAGTTGAGAATTTACAAGAGAAAGAGGTGAGAGAAGAATTTGTTAGTAAACTGACCAAGCAGTTTGATACTTTAAATGAGGAATGTGAGGTTGAAAAAGTATGGAAGCCGTTTAAGCAAGGAATTGTGGAAGTTGCTATTGAAGTGTGTGGTGTAAGTAAAAGAAGAAAAGTGTGTAAGTTAATGACTGTGTGTGTAGAGGTTCAAAAGGCAGTATCCGAGAAGAAGAAAGCTTGACTGGACTGGTTGGCTACAACAGCCAATCAAAGAATGCAAAAAGCAACGAATGAGGACGTAAGCATGGCAAGGAGTGAGTATAACAGGTTAAAAGGTATGGCAAAAGAGGTTGTGAGAAGAAAGAAAGAGAATGATAGAGAAAAATTTAATACGAGGTTATCTGACGACTTTCAGAACAACATTAAGTTCTCCTGGAAGTCCATAACAACAGCCAGAGGTCAAAATACGACCTCGCAACTGGTCAAAATCAGAAACCAGGATGGAAGTATTGTGAGAGGTGAGGAAAGCATTCTAAAGACATGGAAGGAATATTTCGAAAGCTTATTTGAGAAAGAATATATACGAGCACAGGCCCCATCTGGGGACATGAATGAAGGTTGCGATGAAAGAGATATTAGTATGGAAGAGATTGTGGAAGCGATGAACAGTATGAAATTGGGAAAAGCTGCAGGGTATGATAGAATTACGATTGAGATGCTGAAAGCTGGACAGGGCGTGGTAGCTAGTCAACTGTACCGCTTTTTTAACCTTTGCTGGAGGAGCGGCAACGTACCAGTAGACTGGTGTAAGGCCGTTATCGTATTGCTTTACAAAGGAAAAGGGTCGCAGCAAGACTGCAAAAACTACCGAGGCATTAGCTTGCTCAGTATCGTCGGCAAACTGTATGCAAAGGTTTTGATTAAGAGAGTGATGAATGAAACTGAAGAGAAGATATGGGATGTACAAGCGGGATTCAGGAGAGGAATGGGATGCATGGATCAGGTCTTTTCCTTACGAAGCATAGCCGAAAAATTCTTGACTCAAAGTCAAAAGGTCTATTGCGCATTCGTGGACTTGGAAAAGGCCTATGATAGGGTAGTGAGGACTGAATTGTGGTCGACATTGCATATGTATGGGGTCAACGTCAGCTTGATACGAGCACTGAAATCACTCTATAAGGATTCCAGTGCTTGTGTCAGGGTAAACGGGGCTTACACAGACTGGTTTAACATCGAAAAAGGTGTTAGACAGGGATGTGTGGCCTCGCCGTGGCTGTTTAACCTATTCATAGACAATTGCTTAAAAGATTTGAAAGAGAGTGTGTTTGGATTAAAAATGAATGATTTGACCGTCAAATTCCTCCTATACGCCGATGATCACGTTATATTAGCATCATCGGAGGAGGAGCTGCAGGCGATGGTTAATATTATGCATGGTGCTCTACAAAGCAAAGGAATGAAAATTAATGTAGATAAGACGAAAGTAATGGTTTTTGAAAGAGAAGAAAGTATGTCGGATTGCAAAGTTCTGATTGAAGGAGAAAGAGTGGAACAAGTGAAAGAGTTTGTGTACCTGGGTTCTAAATTTACGAGAGACGGAAAGTACGAATGTATGATATTGAGAGAAGAGTATTAGCAGGAAATCAAGTGAATGGGGCTCTGCATAGGGGAGTTCTGGTCCCCACATTTATGTATGGTAGTGTATGCTGGGTCTGGCAGAAGAAGCATGAAAGTAGGATTAACGCTTTGGAAATGAGAAGTTTGAGAAGTATAGCTGGAGTAACTCTGATTGACAAAGTGAGAAACAGCGTGATAAGGAAACGTTGCGGTGTGGTTGAAGATGTAGTGAAAAAGATAGAGAAAGGCATGCTTAGATGGTTTGGACTCGTAGAGAGGATGAATGAAAGAAGATTGACGAAACAGATTTATGAGGCAAGTGTGAATGGAAAAGCCGGTAAGGGTCGACCTAAGCGTACGTATCACAATCAGATCGGTGAACTTTTGAGGAAAGGTCACGTTAAAAGTACCTGCAACCGACGAGCGTGTGTGAAAACGCTAATGAAAGTAGAAGAAGCTGAAGATGTGTGTCAGGATCGTAGCAAGTGGAAAAGATGTGGTCTCTGCCAACCCTATGGGAAAGAGGCGTGACTGTATGTATGCATACATACATACATAAGATCACGACTGTATCCCATAAGGGGTAGTCAGAGACTGGGCACTTACTGCAAAAACAGATGACTGCCACAATCCACGTTACACCAAAACAATATAATGCACTTGGTGTGACAGGTGGTGAGCCCATCGCCATCATGCGCTGTTGGGTGCACAGTGCAGTTTAATTCCTTACTCGCCTTTTACGAGATACATTGGATGAGATGGAGTGGTAGTATTCTTTTATCGAGCCGCCACCACACAGCTTATGAATGCATATGTATGTTAAAGTAATACGAAATGCCCTTCTTCATTCTGAATACAGGCTCTCAACCTTCGAGGTCTGTCGTCGAACGCAGTACTTATAATATATATTAGTTAGTCAATATCAACATAAAAAATGGTGGGGTACCACCACCAAGATCCAATAATTAATAAAATTAAGATATTTATCAAGCATACCACTGCAAGATTTCAAGAAATTGTAAGCTCATATCGCGTAGATAGGACCAAAAATAATAATTAAAAGCTAAAGGTAACCCGGATTAACCATGATATCAGAACGTCTGACGCCATCGTTCTCTCGTGCCGGTAAGAGCTCGAAACCTCGGGTAGTAAATTAGTTAAAATTTTAGCGGGATAGGATTCGTAAAATTAGTTTTGTTAAATCAATAATAGTACACTTTTTTGCTGCCTCTAGCCTACTCGTAATACTTATAATTATCTTCTCTATTTATAATTTATATAATTATGATATAGTTATAATTAAGATGAAGTAAAGATAAATAATGCTATAAGCGAAATGAATAACATCTAACAGTCTATTTAAAAAAAAAAATATTCATTCGACATAGAAATAACTGTTCAATTTATGTTGATATTGAGCTACATTCAACTGTTTCCCTAATAGAAATGGAAGGCGTGTTCCACTTGAAAATTCCATTTCCTGGCGTCTTTGTCTGTGACCCTCTCATTTGAAGCATTCTGTTCGTCTGTGCGAAATACGTCAATAAACACAATGTTCATACTTAATATAAACTTTCACAGAGTACTTTTAAAGATTTAATATGGATCTCTAACCTGGATCCTCTAGTGCCGTTTTTTTATTTCGTCACGATGTTTTCCTTCACCGAAGAGCCAGTGTTAAATTAGCACTAAAATTGTCATCATCATTCTCATCATCATTTCAGAATATCAGTACTCCACTGCCGAACTGCCTTCGATATAAATGGTTTGTAGCTCTCATTTTGGGCAGATTTTGCCATAGTTGCCACGCTTGGCAGGCGGGTTGACAACAGCAGTTTATTTATACAGATATTCCAGGAAGATGCTGCTGTCATTCTCTTGGTTTTAATTTTTCCTTTCTCGACTTTTACGAGACCCACGTGATGAGATGGGGTGGTAGGTACTGTTTTTTAGGTGGCCTATACCGGGGATTAGACAAAAGTCACTCGCGTTAAAGGCGAGCGCCCGGCTCCCGAGTTTTCAAACAGATTATCTTTACCTTAGAGAAATCGACTGAGATTCGAGCCCTGTACTAATATTTCTGTATTCTTTTGTATTGTACGTCAATACCTTGATTATTTATTTTTTTAAATTAAAAGTGTATTAATTAATTTAAAACTCGTTATCCTATCCTCATTATTTTACTAGTGGTAGAATTCATATGCAAGAACCTAGATGAATTCTACCACCACCACCACCGCAGGCACAGTTATTCTTCCCTTATGCATTACTGCGCGAACATTACTGTGTTTTGGTTTAAAGGACACCGGCAGATTACACGGAATATGATAATTAAAAACTGATATCTGAGGGTGATGACCGAACGCAGTATTCTCACCACACTGTGTTCGGTCATCACACAGATATCAGAGCGAAAGGTTCTGGATGATAGCATTTGTTTTGGACAGAAATAGTGTTTAGCACAAGGTGAACGATTTGCTCGTCTTATCACAATCTTTCATAAAACAAACCGCTATTGCTTGATATAGGTTTATCTATAGATTACCGCTCACGGTGATTGTGATTATAGCCATTGATGCCTCGTTTGACTGGCCCTTCAAAGTAGTTACTTGGATATTTAAATAAATTAAGATAAATAAGTAAAACGACAGATTTGCAAGTTTATAATATTATGTAACTATCTATCTGCAACTGGCGAATTTGCCAATGTTACTTTAGAAAAGCAGACAACCTCAAATTTAGAACCACTTCGGGTAAATTAGGAGCTTCTGGAGTTTCGCGAACGAGTTGTGCTTACTGTCTGGGTCAAGTCTCTGATGTATGCATCTAAATTTTCTATGTGTGCATAGATTACTTTAATATTACTAACATACTAGTTTATAGCATGGCTACTTCTAGTTAACTAGCGCCTTTATTTTCAAATTACGTTTATTTACAAGTAAAAGTACGAATGTTTCAATTTCTAATTTTCCCTCCACACTTTCTACACGCTAAATTGAAATATCGTGTTTCATTGAAAAGTAGATTTGCGTCGGGAACATTTTCGGGTGATGATTTTAAAAGATTTAGTAATAAAAACATATATTTTTTTAAGTTTGGCAAAACTTTCCCCGTCTCTTTCTGTGGGTGTCGTAAAAGTCCACAGAGCAGCAACATCTTCCTGGAACATTTAAATAAATAAACTGCGGTTGCCAACCCGCCTGCCAAGCGCGGTAGTTATGGCAAAATACAAAATGAGAGCTATAAACATTTGTGGCAATCTATTGCGGAGGCCTATGTTCTGCAGTGTACTAGTGATAGGCTGAAGTGACGATGATGATGATGAAAGTAAGTGAGGTAGTTTTACATTTTACAGCCCATTTCAACCCTTAGATACTCGTATAAATCGTAATGTAATATCATTACGATTCTTAGAGCGGTCTTAGAGAATATTACAACTTTTTTTGGGTTGTGTATTAATTTATTTAGTCTTTTTCGTTTGAGATATGCCTTGCATCTAGAGTAGATACTGTAGAAGTATAACTTGTTAAATTGTGTTATTCTATTTGTTAATGTATAATTCATCATTCTTTTGTCAATTTTTTTTCGCGCCCACAATTCATGGAATTTTTACCAGACTAGGACATGCTTACGAGAGAATATCAGGCTCTTAAAAAAATCAGAAATCCACCGCCTGTAGTCTTTAAATAAGTTCTCTCGCAATAACCGGCAAGAAAATAGAGTACATTTCCACTAATGTCATATTAAAAAATACTTTTAAGACTTTTAATTTTATTCAAAGGATGTTATGTAACCATGCAATGCAAAATTGAAGAGGTAAGTACATTAACTCTGAAACATTTCCCTTGCGATATTCATGAAAGGGTCAACGTCGATTTAAGTGCTTTTTTGGGTTAGTCGATAGAAACTTTCTAATATATTCTTTAACTTAAAGTAAAAGCTGAGCGTTCCTTCATGCTTGCTTTTTTTTGCACTACGATATCACCCTGTGATATTAGTTTTTTAAATATTATATTATGCAACATATATCATTTTCACAATGGTCGTTTATGACCGAGGAAACATTTTGTGACCTTTTATGCGTTGTGTAACATGTAGCCTATGCGACAGGGTAGACATCATACGACAACCCAAACAAACAAAATTATGCGCATACATAAACGTATTCAAATATGCCTACATGCAATAAAATGTTGCATCGATAGTAGGCAACAAAAGTTGTTGTAAATAATAAAAAGATGCCAGTTTATAAATATTCAATTGTTAAATATTTAAAGTGATGCCAAAGTCACAACACACAACTTTAGAAGTCCTATTAAACTTTTTAACGTATAAATTCCATTCTGGATTTCCTTTGGCTTTTGGCCTTGCCAATTCATTATTATAAAAAAATAATATTTAATGTATTAAAATAAATACGTGTCTTATTTACTGTTCATGTATACATGAAATGTCTTATGTTATTCTGCGTATACATTTTTCGTAAATAGTTGCGTTAACATTCCGCTTAACGAAAAGTGATCGCAGTAATAAGTAATCGTATATAATTGCTCAGAAAACATTAGATTCTGTGAGATAGAGAAAGACAACAGGCCAAGGATACTTACTACCTATTCGTCTTGTCCGGCAAATACGGTCCAAAGATGGTCCTCTCGAGCTACCGCTGTTTCCTCTAGCTTATTCCGAGATCGTTATATCCTACATCTTATGGTTCCTTTAGTAACTTGTCACTTCCTACCCCAAAGTCCATTGTCTACCTAATCCTTTGCCCTTCCTCTCCGACAAGGCAGTGGTTTCCGTGACTATGACTAGCTACTCGTAGGAGCAAGAATTTCAACACGTACTAAAATGACGGCGATGTGGTTCGCCACCAGTGACATCTCATTTCCTGCGGGGGCGAAAAGTGGTCGGCGATTGTGGTCTTTGCCTTTCCCTTATATGAGCAAAAATCGTGACTGTATGTATGTAACACATTAGACGAAATCACCCACATTGTGATGGTGGATAAATATAACTCTCCTATTTATATGTGACGTGAACAGATGATGTCATCTTGCCTGATTTGGGCCCACGACGATAACTTCCGAATACTGCCGGAAGCTATCAACTGCGCAGGAGATATCAAAGTGCAACACTGCAGCACTGCTCACTGGTCGTAGTCTACCCGCGGCAGGTGTAATACTCATGCGATAAGATCCAAGGTGGTCCAGGATGAAAAAACAAATGCTGTGTAACCCAGAATAATTTTGTATGGCACCGCACTGACTATGTAATCCTGAGAGTTCTTGAGTTTCATGTGCCCAGTAATGACACTAGCTCGCAGTTAAATATTTTTTTTTACTGATTTTATCGCGTCTTATTTTGAACTATTTAAAACCCGTCGTTTCGTTCGTCGTTCCGATAAAATCCGTAAAAATTGGTTTTATTTAAATGTGTAGCTCACAGTGTCCTTCGCAATAGCTATGAGTGCCTTTCAGAATGAAGAACAGTAATGTTTGTACAAAACTGCTTGACGGAAGAATAAATGGCACTACGGTTATATCTACCTAGCCGGATTCCTGCATAAGAATCCTACCACCAGAGTAAAAACCCGTCGTCGCCTGAATAACAAGATTTAAAAAACTTGATAACAAAATTTAAAAAAATCTATTCTTATTTGGGATGCGACCTGTAAGAGTACGTTTAAGCATCCCGTTATTGAGTTTACACAGGTAGCAATTGTACACAGGTAGTAATGTACCAATTGAATTAGCGGGTGAGAATTATATTCTAAATATTCTGCCTAAAAAACCACATATTTATTTGTCTTCATCGCTTTAAAGACGGCGGGACCCTGTTGCGATGAGGTCAAGGTTTTAATTAAAGATCTTATCATCATCATCGTCATTTGAGCCTATCACTAGTCCACTGCTGAACTTAGCCCCCACCCGCATAGATTGCCACAAAAGTTTGTAGCTCTAATTTTGGGGGATTTTGTCAGTTGCCACGCTTGTCAGACGGGATGGTAGCGGCAGTTTATTTTTTCAGATGTTCCAGAAAGATGCTGCCAATCTTCTGGTTTTAATTTTCCCTCTGTCGACTTTTTCGATACGCACGGGATGAAATGGGGAGGTAGATTCTCTTAAGCGGTTGGTCCGGTCACAAACTGATTGGAGGCGACACTGAGATCTCAACTGAAGAATATATATTTAATTTACATTAAAAAACAATCTGAAAAAATAAGATTTGTTTCTTTTTGTTTCATATTTGCACAGGTACTAAATAAGCAGCATTTTAGTGGCGTAAGGTGAAAATGGATTTGCAATGGTATGAATAAATTGCATACCGGGAAAGGTATATTTTTTGTACTTTTCGTTTAGCCATGGACAAAGTTTGGAAAGTTAGTACTTGCGTTAGTGCCACCTCTAAAATTCTTTCTTTAAATTTTAGGTACCGATATACACATGGTTAACGTACTCAGCGTTGTAGAAAATGTGCTAAAGAAAAAAATTCAGAGTAATAAAAACATTTTGAGGACATCTCCAAGCCTTCAACAAAAATTGATTTTTAGTATCGATTTAGCAGTAAAAATTGGCGGAACAATTTTACCGAGGCTCGAACCAACTTCACACACGTACTGTAAAATTTAAGGCCGGCGCCCAGCCTCTAAGCATTTAGTATTTTTATTTGAGAAGTACACAAACAGTATATTTTAAATGATTAATTTTGACTTAAATGACAATTTAATCAAATAAAGCTTAGAAATGGTTGAATGGGAATGAGATGAACCCTGTCAAGTTATTCATACCTGTTATATGTACCGCGTGGCCTAGTGGTCAGAGTACCTGACTTCTAAGCCGCGGGTCCTGGGTTCGAATCCCATCCGGAGCCTACATTTGTGCTAAAACATAAATTGTTGGTTTTCGGGTCTGGTTGAGTTGTGATTGTCTCCGTGTTTCTGTCACTGCATCCGGCGCTTCAGCGGTACATCGGGCGCGGGTAGGTTGGGACGAGTGAATGGACGAGTGAATATCTCCTGCGCAGTTGATGGCTCTCGACAGTAGTCGGAAGTTGTCGTCGTGGTCGAGATCGGCTAGGAGAACATCATCATGTATTGTATAGTATACTGGCTGGACCGGCAGAGGTTGTCCTGCCCATTCTGGTATGTAACACGATGAGTTTGATTTCTGAATTACATTTAAGTATGAAACCTCATTCATTCACGCATTGTAACACGAAGTATTGTAATTTTTATCTGGAGTGGATTGATTCTCAACAGTTCGTAGTAGATACATAGAAATCGTTACATCTCTCTCCCACTGAGACTGAAAGTCGTGTCGTAGTGAGCGTGAGATCTTCAGAAGTCAGGCAATAGTTTGCAGTCTGGCGTTGCGTTGGTTTTGTTACCATAACTACGTCGCATCGAAACTTTTGAAAAGCAAATTTGAAGAAATCAGGCTCGCGATTGCTTATTCTCAGTAACTGTAAGACTAGGGAGCACGCGCCGTGTGGACAGTAATCCGATATTGTGACTAAAATGGTGTCGAAAACGTTGTAGTTGTGGTTGGCAGACGTTGGCTGTGTTATTCAGATAACGTCAGGGTCACCTATTTGGCAGGTGATGGTGCCAAGGAAAAGAGGTAGCTACTCGCCAAATCAGGTGGCCAGATCTCGGGAGGTCGTCTCCTCCTACCAGTAATCTTTAGAGCTTGTGTGTACATTGAGTACCTAAAAAATGAGTCTAAAATAGTTTTGATAGTGTCATGTAGAACATATATGTAAATTATAGGGCTTCTAATGTAAGAGGATAGATATAGCTACATCAGACACACGGAGACAATCACAACACAAATCGGACAACCACTTTTAAGTATAAGCTTAGTATATATTGCTGATACAAAGCTCGGTTCTTAGGCTTCACCGATTTATTTGAATGGGTTAGTTCAACTAGTTGGAAGTTGTCCTATGCTATACTTGCTTGTATGAGGTTGTCAGTCGAGAACCTTCCTTCAACTACAGTTATCGTTTTTACGAACTTTGTATTTATTTTACTGGTGGCAGGATTCCTACACTGGAATGCTGGAATATCATCACACTGTCAGTTATTTTGCCGTGAAGCAGTAGTGTGAAACCTTTACTGTATTTTGGTATAAAGGGCACTGATAGCTAGTGTAATAATTTTATATAGTTTCAGCCTATAAATGTCCCACTGCTGAGCACAGGCCTCCTCTCATTTCTGAGAGGATTTTGGAGCTAGGAAGAATCCGCCACGCTGCTCCAATGCGGGTTGGCGGACTTCACATGTCCTCTAAATATTTCTATTCCTCGGACATGCAGGTTTCCTCACGATGTTTTCCTTCACCGCTAAGCACGTGGTAAATCAGCACTTAAAATTGTAGAACAATATTAGAGGTGCTGGCACTGGGGATCGAACCCAGGTTACTCGCTTATTATGAAATTAAAAGCGAGCACCAGGCCCCTGAGCTACCACGGCTTCAATAATTTTATATGCGCCTTATAAAATAATGTTTCAAAATGACGAGGGCAGTGTGTTTGTTACGGGCAGAAGTTGCGCCTACCATCAGGTGAACGATGCTTTAACTTTACATTTATTTTGTTGCTGCAGCTTTATGAAATACTTTGTAGATCATACAAATTCTTAAAATTTGCATTGTAATGAAAGTCTTCAACTAATTTAAAAATGATCTTACATATAGGCGTATAAAATTGTGCAAACATTAATAATAAAGTTAAAATAAACTACTAACTTAAATTATGATCACAAATAAACAGTTACATCGAACATCTGGTATACAATCTAAGCATTTCTGGGATTTCAAATTACATTTAAGAAATAAGGTTTAATTTTTACATTCAATAGAGAAAATATTAGTTACTTTTTAGTATTTACTTACAAAACCAAAAAGGCACTTAGGTACGAAGTAAACCCTTTTATGCGTAGCTCAAGGGAAATATTCCAGAAGTTACGTCCACACCCTATGAATTTTGCATGACATGTTTATGAAACGCCTTCTTAATAGGTATTCTCGTCGATTTTTTGTATTTCTCTTAAAAGATTGGTTTGATTCAATAAATTTATACAAAGTGATTTATTCAAGTGTCAAAGTGTCATATATTAAATTAATGTTGTGGGTAGCAGAATTGTCTTTAACTCAACTGCGGTGCCAAACTGCGGTGCCAAACTGCATGCCAAGCATATTAACTATATAAATAATCTTCCATATACTACAAAGTTTGGTACAAACTTATGATGGTCAAGGTGTGACGCATTTGCATATGCATATGTGAGTGCGTACGTGCTTGCGTGCATACGTACATGAGTTCGTGTGAGTGTGTGCACTTAAGCTTCTGTGCGTTAGTAATAACGGTATGTGAATAATATAGACGTTCTTCTTTAATGTACTTGTGCGTATTTGCATTTTAGTAATATCTTATTATATAGCATACATAATAAGAAATACGATTCAAATTGTTTACGATATAAAAAAAAAATTACGCACGATATGGCATGCAAGGATTGCGATAGGATTGACGTCCGACGACAATCCAAACAAATAAATTTATGCGCATTCGTTACTCTCTTCAAATACGCTGAGGGTCAGTAAAATGTTCCAGTCACAATCGGAATATACGAGTATATATAACAACAAAGAGATCGTTTTAAGTTTCGTGAAACTAAGTAACAGTACTTTGATAACGATTACCACGGTTTCCTCTGCTAATAATTTGTGCTATGTGACCAGTCGCAGCCAGTACGCTTACGTGTGGTGTAAGCATACTGACTGGTTTTTATGTATGTTTAGCTATAGTTCTTTTCTACGTAGACCGACTTTGATGATTCTTTTTTTATTAAAAAGCTTTCCCTACTTTTCATATAAATTTGGATAAGTACTGGTGATAGGATCTTTGAGAAAATCGTCAAACTAAAAATTTTAAGAGCTGCTGCATGGAACTCAGTTGTCCCTAAAAGGAGATATTTACATAAATCTTATGAGAATATGATTTTTTAGATTTATTATATTCATATCACCAAATAATTGTAAATTAAGAAAAGTTTTAGATATAAACCCTCTCAAATAATGATAGAGAGAGAAATAGATAGATAGAGAGATTACGCATTTTGTGAACATTGGGACCTTTTTAGGCTATTTCTTTTAATACAATACAGTAAAAAAATTAATAGCTAATTTATTAGCAGCATTTTATAGACTTGCGCAAAAGTGGCGTGAATATATTACTTGATACAAAAAAAATATCGTTTACATTATTATTTTTGTGTAGTGAAAGATGAAAAGCATTTATTAACTTTATGAACTATAAAACGACTTATTATATATATATATACAACACTTTATAAATTAGAACATGAATGTTTAAAATAATCCCAATAGATTTAAACTATGCTTATCAGTTTTTAACAATTCTTTATCTACATATAACCTTATGACCAGCATATAATTAAATTTAAAAAATAAGAATATATAAACATTATTCTTAATGTGGCCGTATTTGTAAATTAAACTATAATTTAATTCGAGTTTTGACATATAGAAATAAAAAAGAAAAAAAACATCATTCATTAACGGCACAACACGCAGCACAGTGATTAAATAAAAACAGAGGCAGTCATAACTGCCGACAGAAGTTAAAACTCCAAACAATGGAATAACCTTTTTTTTTAATTTTTAAATCAATTATAGACTGAATTATTTAAATTTCATAAATTGGAACAGTTTATCAATTAATCAATAAATAATTTCGAGAAATTAAATTAATAATAAAACTAGCTGACCCGGCAAACGTTGTTTTGCCATATAATGTACTTTATTAACCTAACATATGATATTCCAAATTATATCTCTTAAAATGTATATATTCATTAAAAAACGTTATCCATATTTGCTATCACTAATTATGTCAATTAAAAAAAAACAATATCAATCTCTAAGTGCAATGGAGTGTACGATCTTTTTTGTTAGTCCGTCTTTAGCTAACACAAACAAACTGGATGGTTTACCCACGCGAGAACATGCCACGTATAATTGTCCGTGTGAAAAACACGGTGTGGCCAAATCTAAGCCACAAACAGTCATCGTTTGGCCTTGCGACTTATTGATTGTCATTGCGAAT